>PVIU01007328.1:0-92689 GCA_004026605.1 Ondatra zibethicus | reverse complement strand
TTTTTTTGGTTTTTCGAGACAGGGTTTCTCTGTAGCTTTGGAGCCTGTCCTGTCCTGGAACTAGCTCTTGTAGACCAGACTGGCCTCAAACTCACAGAGATCCACCTGCCTCTGCTTCCCAAGTGCTGGTATTAAAGGCGTGCGCCACCACCGCCCGGCCGAGCTTTTTTTTTTTTAAGATTTATTTATTTTTTTATGTGCATTGGTGTCTTGCCTGCATGTATGTCTGTGCGAGGGTGTCGGAGACCCTGGAACTGGAGTTACAGTTGTGAGCTGCTGAGAATTGAACCCAGGTCCTCTGGAAGAGCAGCCAATGTTCTTAACCCCTGAGCCATCTCTCTAGGCCCTGCTTTTTAAAAGCTACCTCTTGCACCAGTCAGCAGACAGGGGTCTAGACATCCCACAATGTGCAGTCCTGGCTGCATCTGGCTTTCCAGGAGCTGAAGAGCTCTTGAGGAAGACTAATTTCCAAGAACTCAGACCTCCCTCGACCCCCCACACCCCCTGGGCCCTGAGTTCTGCAATCCCACATAGAAAGTGCCAAGGGGACAGAGCCTTGGACAAACAAAGTGGGCTGGGAACAGAAGGCAGGACACAGGGCTTTGTAGAAGTGAAGGATGATGCAGCCACCTCAGGTCAGAGGTGGCATTGCCACAGAGTCACGTAAAGGGCCTTGCTCCTCCAAGAAAGGTCAGGGCTAAGGCCATGGCCCAGGAGGCCATTTCTCATTTCTCGCTGTGTCTGCCAATTAGCAGGCTAGCCCCACAGAACCAAGGCCTGGAGGTAGTGGCTTGTTTAGGTAATTGATGGTGTTGTCCTCACTGGGGAATCTTAGCACATCTAAAGCTGTTGAGAAGCCAAAATTCACCGAGAGTCTGTATTAATCACTTTGTCAAGCTCAACAAAGGCCCTCTCGCTTTGCTAACAACCCCAGGTGAGGTAGCAATCCTCAGTTAAACAAGGAAGCTATGGGGCTCTTAATTAATGTATCAAAGGGCTCAGGCACACATTTTCACGTGTTTTATTTTCATGAGCACAGCGGGAAGTTCAGGTAGAGCCGGTATTTTCCAAACTTCCCAAGTACAAGTCCTCAGCTGCACTGACACTCACAGAGAAGCCTCTAGAGACTTTAGTGGACCGTGAGGTCAGAGTGGCCTTGTCTGGGTTTGAGGAAGTTAGTGACAGTGACTGGCTTCTAATGTACCCCTTAGCACTTCCTCCTGCCCGGAACTTGACTTCTGTAGTACCAGCAAAGTGAACTTCCTTCCCCAGGCTGCTGAGCCAGACTTCCCAGACGGCACCCCAGAAACCAACCTTCTGATAGTATTTCCAACTAATTATCCAATTCCAGGCCATCTCTCCCCACGTCCTGTTCACATTCAGACAAACCTCCCTTGGTCTCCTGAAGGCCTTCAGAACATTTTACATTGTCTGTCCTTTTGCCTTCCGGGGCCACAGGCAGCTCAGGTGTCCTTTGACATCTGGTCACACTTCAGATGCCAACTCAGGTTCTTTGGAGCCAAGACAGTACTGCAGAACACCAACAGTATTAGACCTCACAGTGTAGCTGCCTTTAAAAGATCAGGGACACATGAAGCCACGAGGAAGACAATGCCAGTATGGGGTGGGGTTCTGAAAGCCACAGAATTCATGTCAACAGGTGCTTAAAAGCAAGCATACCACACCAGAGAGACAGAAAAGAGCTTCTTCTCCGATGAATTGGGAAGTCAGGGATCCCCTTGGTTTGGCGGGGCCATGATTACCATCTTCCAGCCTCAATCCTTTTGGCTGGAGCAATCTTGCACATTTTTAGTGATGTTGACCTGTTTCCTGCTCTGGTCTTAGACCCAAGCTCTTCTCCAAGGCCAGGACTAAGGTGAATCAAGACAGACACCTAGAACACATTTTAGGGAGACCCTCCCCTTTGTGGATGTGACCATACCAGCCCTGCTCCTGTGGTCCACTGTGGAGCTAAGGAGCAGCCTTCCCCTCTGCATACAGCTTCTGCAAGTTGCTCTCTGGCTCGTACCCATGTCGCTCAAACTTCTCTCTGCCTCCACCCTGTCAGTGGCCTCCACTTGTGACACATCTCTCCGAATCTGTATCAAAAAGTCTGTTTTGTAAGGACAGTGGTCCTGGGTTTGGGGCCACTCTAATTCTCCCGTCTTAGGATTTCTATTATGTTGAAGAGACACTACAACCAAGGCAACTTTTATAAAGGAAAACATTTAATTGGGACTGGCTTACAGTTCAGAGGTTCAGTCCCTTATCACCATGGCGGGACATGGTGGCATGCAGGCAGACATGGTGCTGGAGAGGTAGTTGAGAGTGCTATGTCTGAACCTGCAGACAGTGGGAAGAGACAGTGAGCCACTAGGTCTAGCTGGAGCTTCTAGACCTCAAAGCCTGTTCCTGGGGACACACTTCCTCCAACAAGGCCACACTTCCTAGTAGTGCCACTCCCTATGAGCCTATGGAGCCATTTTCTTCCAAACCACTACATCATCCACACTGGATTATATTTGCAGAGACCCATTTCCTAACATGGTGAGGTTCCCGTGGATGCGAATTTTATGGAGACACTATTCAGTCTCCTCCAAGGACCATCAAAACTGGTCATTAATTCACTTGTATAGTAGTACATAGTGTATGTGGTTGGTATGTGTGGGCATGTGATTTGTGTGCTATGAGTATAATATATGTGTTCATATGTGGTATGCATGGTGCTTGTGCATGTGCTGTATGGGTTATGTGGTATATATTTAATGTGTACATAGTATATGTTAGGTATGTATATTATGTGCGTATGTATTGTTTGCAGTAGTATGTATGTGGTATGTGTGTCATGTAAGTTTATTACATGTATAATGTATATGGCATATATGCTATATGCATGTAAGTGATGTGTATGTTACGTATATATGTAGTATTACCATGTGTGTATGATATAGGGGAGTGGTTAGTTGTGTATGTGATATATACATGTGGGGCTGTGTTCTGTGGCATGTGTGGTGTATATGTGCTATATCCTTACTGCCACAAGGACAGAGCTGGTGAGGCAAGAAGAAGCCCCACTCCAAAGCCTTCTTGCTCTGGGCTCACACTGAGTGTCCTACTTTTCCTGTTTTCTCTTGTTTTTCCTGCGCATTATGACAACACTAACCTATATTCTGGTGGTTTAGTCAGAACCCCGTTAGAGGTAAAAAGACAATGAAGCCCCTGTCTGATCCTAGATCACAAAGTCCCTGGTGCGCAGTCTCCCCTGCTGCTTCCCAGGGAGAAGGGACAATGCACATGGCAAGGAGGAGCACGCAGTGTGAGAGGAAGGTCTTTCTATCTTTGAAACCCATGTAAAATTCAGTGTGCCACAAGCCTGGGACAAGATGATGCCTCCTTTCTTCTAAACGCCAGCAACTGACACCCAGAGGTAGTTACGAGAAATAAACATTTTTTCCTTAGTAATCCAGGATGCTCGAGCACCCGTGAGATCATGGAAGCGTCTCTGGTACTTTGTATTTCAGCCAGTTCTTGGCATAACTGCATCCATACATTTTTCTGCCTGACAGATAAAGGAGCATGTCCTCCACCCACAGCTCACAGTCTGCAAGGGTCTGCACCGGCTGCTGTTTTGAAACATGGCAAGCGTGCTGCACCCAGGTCTCCTCAGGCCCCCTACCTTCAGACACGCTTTCCCTCACCCCGCTGTCCCAGACTGGAACTGAGAGCTCAGGCCCCATCCACCATCAGCCAGGCCCTGTCCTCAGTCCTTTGTTTGGCTGGAAATTCCTAGGCCCAGGTCCAATCTAAGTCCTACACTGAATTCTGGACTATGCTTCAGGAGCTCTTGATGCCAGTGATCCCCCTGTCACTGTCTCAACTGGCAGAGTCCTCCTCAGTGTCTGGTTTACTTAGATTCACTATTTTCACTTCTAATAAAAATCCAAATGTGCATTAGCCTTAAGTGGGTTTTTGTTGTTTGTTTGCTTTATTTTGTTTTACTTTTTGGTTTTGGTTGTTGTTATTTTGCCAGAGATAAGACTCAAAATGTGTGCTCTTGGACTTGGAATGTGGGGCGATTGAAGACTGTCAATTCTTCAAGAATTTTCTGTATCAAAATTATACAACAGCATTCTTGGCTCAGGCCAGACTAGTACTTCTCACTACAGGCGTGTGGTCTTCTTCCTCAATCCATTCAAATTAGAATTCAATTTGCAACTTGCTGAGTCAGCCAGAGTGTTGCTATTTCCTCTTCTGTGTTCCGCATTTTTGTGATGATCCAGAACAGAGCTTCCTCAAGCCTCAGCTGCTACAACCACAAGGAGCAGACACAAACCCCACTCTCAGCTACTTCAGCTAAGCCATAGACCATGGGAAAACTAAATGTAATTGTTGGTGACTGAGTTCGGGGGGCTTTGTTATACAGCAATAGCTGACTGATACAGCTACGTTTGCTTAATTTCCCTGGGCTCTCATTCTGCATCTATAAAATGGGACCACTGGATCAAAAATCAGTATGCGCAGCCTTTTTACTCATGATGCACAAATAATGACTGTGATAAATAATGGCTATGACATATGTCCAGCAGTACCAAAGACTAAATGCATCATGGATTAAGATTGCAGACGCTAGAGGCAGAGAAGGACTGGAATACTTGGGACATGGGGGCTGGAGAGATGGCTCAATGGTTAAGAGCTGTTCTTCCAGAGGACCTAGGTTCAATTCCCAGCCCCCACATGGTGGCTCACAACTGTCTGTAAATGCAGTTCCAGAGGATCTGACATCCTCATACCAATGCACATTAAAAAAAAAGCCCTTGACTATATGGTGAGCTGTAAGTCTCTGGAGTCCCTGCAGAGCTGGGCTGGTTTGAATGTCCCCCGTAAGCTTGGGGATCTTGGCACTTGGTGGCGCAGCGTGGGGAGGCTGTGGAACCTGTAGAAGGTGGAGCCTTGCGAGAAGAAGAACAACACTGGGGGCTGGCTTTAAGTGTTTATTGTCTCTCACCACTTCCTGTTTGTTTTCACCATTTCCTGTTTATGGAAGATTTGAGCTCTCAGCTTCCTGCTCCAGCTGCCAAGCCTGCCTGTTGTCCTATCTCCCAACCATGACGGACTCTCATCCTTCGAGAACCGAGAACTGTATGCCAAAATGAACTCCTTAGTTTTTGATCATGGTGTTTTACAATAGCAACAGAAAGTAACTCACACAGAAGTTGGTACCAGCATCGTAAGGTATGGCCAACACAGTCCTGACCACATTCTTTCGGGCAGGACTGTGGAAGGAGTCTGGAACTGTGGGCTGGGAACGCTGTTCATTGCTCAGAGTTCTGTGGGAGCTTGCAAATGCGTGCTGGAAGTGGTGCAGGCAATGCAGCCTGGTTTGTGACGTTTCAGAGGGAAGTTTGAGTCTTTAAAAGACTCTTGCAGGGCCATTTGGTGGTATAGCTTGATTAATAATCAGCGACTTCTGGGCAGCTGGGGCAGAAGAGTCACCTGTTATTGACAAGAGGCCAGCACCACTGAAGCCTGTGGAGCACTTCTTTGATTGATGTAAGAGGGCCAAGCCCACTGTGGGTGATGCCAAGCCTGGGCTGGTGGTCCTGAGTAGTATAGGAAAGCAGGCTGAGCAAGCCATGGAAAGCAAGCCGGTAAGCAGCACCCTCCATGGGCTCTGCTTCTGTTCCTGCCTCTGGGCTCCTGCCCTGACTTCCTTTCATAGTGGACTGTAACCTATAAGTCAAACAAACCCTTTCCTTCCCCAGGTTGCTTTTGGTTAATGTTTTATCATAGCAACAGAAACCAAACTACCCTAATAGCTGGAAGGCATGCTGGGAAGTGTGGGGTCCTCTTGAGCACTCGCTGGCATGGGAAGAAAGAACAGAGTGGTAGTGGGTAGAATATATAGCCAAGAAATAGAGGGGTAAGTGGTGGGTGGTGGGTTCTTTGGTTAGCTGGCTCGTTATTTGGTTAGTTTGCTGGTTGGTTGGTTAGTTTATTGGCTAGTAACTGGATTATTCACTTGGCGGCATGGTAAAGGATGGGGAGAGTTAGGACCACAGTGAGGCTACAGTGAGCAGGAAATGCGGTGCCTACAGTTAGGAGAGAAAGGAGGAAGGCTTCACAGGGTTTATGTGCCAATTTGACACACGTCATTTACACTTCAAGTCCTCAAACCCAAAGGCAAGGAAACCAGCAACCACACGGAAAGATGGCGCTCTTTCCTTCGAGACAGATGATGAATGTCAGTGTTGACATGGGAAAATGCGAACATTTTCTGGGAAGTAGATGGAGTTAGGGGGCTGTTTCGCAAAGCAGTTTTTCAAGAAAGAGATTCTGAAGTAACTAAGAGCTGATAGGGACGAAGCGTTGACACCAATGAGTTAACAATAGTATATGTTGCTGTAGTGAGCAAACTGTTCAAAATGCCCCCACTTTCAAAGAAAGTATGGCCACCTCCTCTGCATCATATGGAAAATCAAAGGTCTGAGGTTCAAAGCTGGCTGTGATGCTCTGGCCTTGGTGAAATTACCCATGGCACTCCTGTACTGCCAGCTTCCCATTCGTGTGTGTGTGTGTGTGAATGGGCACACACATTTTACACTTGGGTAAACTGAGGCACAGTATCTTACCTAGCTTGTTTAAGGTCTTAAGGTCAAGGTCAGTCAGAATTTGAACCCAAGTCATCACAAAGTCCAAGCTCTGAGCCAATATAGAAAGTGGGAGAGGGTGCTCGCTTCGGCAGCACATATACTAAAATTGGAACGATACAGAGAAGATTAGCATGGCCCCTGCGCAAGGATGACACGCAAATTCGTGAAGCGTTCCATATTTTTTTTTATTCTACTGCATGTACTGGCTTTTTGGGATCCTAGTCAGTTTGGATTCACACCTTCCTAGGCCTGGATGGAGGCGAGAGGGCCTTGGGCTTCCCACAGGGCAGGGTAACCTGCCCTCTCTTAGGACTGGAGGGGAAAAGGGGAGGGGGAAGGGGGAAGCGGGAGGGAAATGGGAGGAGCGGAGGAGGTGGAAATTTTGAATGGTACTATTTATAATGCAATAATAAAAAATTAAATGTGAAAAACAAAGAAAGTGGGAGAGGCAGACAAAAGTAAGGTGTCTGTGGACTGGCAAGCTGCTAATGCCTTGAGAATGTATTGTTTTCCTGAGTGGGCTCAGCTGCCCACTTGATGCTTCACATCTTTTCTCTAGTAAGTAGGACGGAGATGAACTTCAACCCACACTATAGTATAACACGGCTTACGATGGAAAATCTCTTACGATTATAACAGATGAGGGTGGTGGCTGGTTCCAGTGGTACTCATCCAGAACTGAGTGGTATTCCCTAAGGTGACAGTCAGTGTCAAAGAATAGTGAACAATGCACTGGGTGTTCGTTTATGCCCCACGAAGTCCTATAGGTTGTGTCTTTTTGTTCAGTGCAGTCGATCAGGTCACTGAGTGCCTATTGCCCAATAGGAATGTATTGAGTGCTTTGGGCCGAATACTGAGAATTCCAACTAAGGCGAGTAACATCTGCTCCTGCCCTTGGGGGACCCACCTTCAGGTGGGGAAGCTACTGGGTGATCGGTAAGAGAGACGGTAACAGGTGTGAGGAGAGCCTGGGAATGCAAAGGATGAAGCTGTCAGCTGAGTGAAGAAGCCAACTTCCCACAAACAACGGGAACTAGGCAGTGAGCAGCACACAGAGGAACGGAGGACAAAAGGGGGACAGCTGAGAAGTGACAGGAGAGGCACGGGCAAGGACAGGTCCCCGAGAGCCCTCGTGTGCTGCTTTGAGGGAGGGAGGCCCAGGGAAGGCTTATTTTTCACACTGGGGTGCAGTTAGCTGCTTGTGGGGTCTCCTGACTGCAGGTATATGGTGAATTTGAGGAACTGGGGACGGAACAGGCTGGGGAGGCTCCCAATCTCTGATTCTCTAGACGTCTTCAGCCAGAGGAGAGCAGATAGAAAAGGGACAGGGTCCAGGGCCATCTAGGAATGTGGACTGGCTGGACTAATGACTGGCTGTAGGGATGAGAAAAAACCAAGACAGAGTCCCAAAGAGCCATGAGCGGCGAGGTGGAAGTGTGTGTGTGTGCAGAGAAGTGGGGGGCTGTTGACCTTCTCTTACCCACAGGAAACGAGAAAGGAAATGTGACCTACCCAACATCACTGGGCAGGAAATTGTTGGTCCCTAAATGAAAGGTCTGGCTGATTCCCAGAGCACGACGCTTTTCCTGAGAGCTTTCCACCCTTGACCTCCACAGTCCCTCCTGTCAGGGGATGTGGTTGCTAAAGTGCCCTTCGCCTGTGTGCTCAGAGAGGGGTAAGGTGTGTAACGGATTGTAGTCCCTCCTCAGCGCTCTGCAGCCTGTGGCCCATTGCCTATTGATTTGTGAAGGCGGGAGAGTGGTGTGTGCAGTATTTTCCACATCTCAGGGAGTCTAATGTAAATTGTGCATTTATTGACAATAAGAGGGTGCAGGTTAGCTGAAATGTCAAGTCTTTTTGCTCTGGAGCAGAATGATAACTTGGGCCCACAGATGCTGGCTATCTCATTGATCAGTTCTGCTCGTTGGCAGGGCTTCCAATTGGTTCGTAGCTAAATAATTACAACGGGAGAGATCAATCAGTCTCTACATAAATACACATTGTGGTGGGGACAAAAGAACACTGGACCTGTGGGGACAATCATATCAACAGTGGATGTTGGGGAAGAATCTAGATGCCCTTGCTCTATACTACCAGGGCTGGTAATCAACAGGACAATGTAGAGCAATGCCTGCTCTTGGCTCCCGCTCTACAGATGGTCACGTGCCTCTTCTCCCTGCCCCAGGGATTGGGATGCTCTACCACGCAGCACCTCCTGCTACCACATTTACATCCCATGCCATCCCAACTTTCCTAGTCTTGTTCTCTCATTTCTAATGCTTTACCTCCCTGAGTTCATGGGATCGCTGCCCACAGCATAGCCACGAGGCAGACCAGGACACGGTCGAGGAAACCCTTGGCATTCACTGCTTGAGTGAACAGAGAATTTATTTACTTGTTCAAGTAGAAGTCACAAGCAAGGCCTTCTGCCGGGTGCTGGAAATGCAGTGGCATCGGTGGGCACCTGGGAGGGAAACTCATCCCACCCTCCCTTGCACACGCACGTGCACATTCGGCCATATCTGTAACAGTATCCCATGATGCTATAATGGTTAGGTGGGCATCAGAACAGTGACTGGCATTTACTGAGCAGCTACGGGACACTTGTGACTTTAACGCAGATGCTTCTGTCAGGGCATACGGTCAGGAAGACAGGATGGGAACGTGCAGCACAATAATGTTGTAGTACTTAGAGAGAATGGAGCAGACAGGTAAGGCTCATTGCACACTGGCCTGGTCAAAGGGTCCTCCATGGAAGAAGAACTCTAAGGTGGGCTTTTGAAGGGTGGACAGGATGTAATGAAACAGCCAGGGGAGGCATTCTGGCAGGAAGGCTTGTGGGAGGGGAAGGGTTGTGTGCCAGGCAGAAGAGTACCACAGAAAGAGTTTAGGGCACTCTCTGATGAGAATCTGGAGACCGTTGCTAGTGTGGTGTGTTGCAATGCTGGCCCTCTCTGGCTCTCTCCCTAGGATGTCTGTGCCATCCTCAGGAAGGAGATTTTGGTGGAGGAGAAGCCCCTGTTTCTAGGAGGCTGGCTTAGCTTTTTGGATCATCTCTGATACCATTTTCCCAAATCCTTTGAAAAATGGGGTGGGGGCAGGCAGCCTCCTTCTGGGACTTCATTCAGGAACCTGGAGATGAAACTTCAGAAGCTTGTCTTGGTGTGAGGCTGTCTAAGAGGAGTGGGGTAGCTCATCAGTATGGCCTGGAGCTGGTCTCTGCTTAAGTTGGTAACAAACCAAAAATGTCAGGAGTTCCAGAGGAACCCTGAATCCATAGTCCTCCTCACCCCTCCTACCAGGAAGTTGTACAATATCACACATTTCTGATGAGCCAGGAGCCAGGAGGCCTCCAGTAACTGAGACGATGACCACATGATCATCTGCCCTTTATCTCTCGACTCCCCAAAGACACTTTTCCTGCAAGTCATCCCTGCCACAAGGAACAAGTCCCTGAAAGGCTACCGGGGTCCCCAAAGGTTAGTGCATACCTTAAGTAGCAAAGGATAGCCTGTTTGTTTGCTCTTGGAGTATCTGGGGTGGGGGAAGAGAACACTCAGTAGCTCTCTTTCTGGGAAAAGCCACTCCTACTTTCTCCACAGCAGCCGTCAAGCAGGTACCTGAGTAGCTCAGGGAGGCGCAGGCATAAAACTGACACTTGCTTCACTTGCTTCATTGCTGCAAGAAGTGAGATTCTTATTTCATTTCTGCCTGTTATGCTCTTGATGGGAAATGGCTCCCACAGCTAGTGCATTTGAGTATCTGGTTCCCAGTGTGGGCACTGTTCTGGATACTTGTAGACTCTTTGGGACTGTGGCCTAGCTAACAGTAGGTTGCTGGGGGTGAACATTGAAGGTGATAGCCACTTCAGGTTCTGGCCTGGGTTTCAGCTTACTGATCCACCAAAATGGGAAGTAGCCATGCTGCAAGCTCCTATCACCACGGGTTGAGCTGCCCCCGTGGCCACCATGAACCAAAGTAAACCTCCCCACCCCTTAAATGTGGTGGTCATAGAACATAAAAGCAACTGATACCCCTGCTTCAAGACTCGATGCCACCGGAAGCCCAAATTCCTTTCTAGATAAGGAAAGGAAGGATGGGAAATTGTCAGGAAAGTGCATCCCACACAGCATGAAGACCTGAATTTAGATTCCCAGCACCCATGTAAAAAGCCATACATGCCAGTGTGCACCCATGTAAAAAGCCATACATGCCAGTGTGCACCTATAACCCCAGCACTGGGGGGAAGCAGGGACAGGGCATCCCTGGGACTTCCTGGCTGCCCAGCCTACCCAACCAGTGAGCTCCAGGTTCTTATCTCAAAAGAAAAAAGGTGGAAAGGCCGGAGAGATGCTCAGCAGTTCCGAGCATGTATTGCTCTTGCAGAGGACCCCAGTTTCGTTCCTGTTACCTGTTTCTGAAACCTCACTGCTGCCTGTAACTCCAGCTCCAGGGAATCCAATGTCCTCTTCTAGCCTCCAAGGGCATCTGCCACTCCTACCCAGACACATGTACATACACATAATTTTCTTTTTTTAATAAAGACAGAGAAACAATTGTGGAAAACACCTGATTTTGACCTTTGGCTTCTATGCCCACATGTGTGTACACACACATGCTAATGTGCACATACAAGAACAATCAGACACATAGAGAGAGAAGGAATGACCATAAGGAACGAGAATATTGCCACACAACAAACTCACAACAACAATCATCTGCCCAGTGAATCTGGCCTTCTGGCAGAATTCAAAGTCTTCCACAACTGGTTCATTTGCCTCAATGAACAAATAGTACCCGGAAGCTTTATTGTTTATAATCACCTTTTATTCGGATAGCAAATACTATTAGCCAGTTTAATCACCTATTTGCCAAATTGGAAGCTATTTTTAAGGACCAATCCTCTCTCAACAAAGACACTTTGCCCAAGGGTTTCCCAAGCCCACATCTAGACACCTTGTGTTCTAAGGACACAGTTCCCGATTGTGGTGGATCTGCCGTGAGGGCTCAGCCTATCAGGAAAATGCCTTTGAAGGTCATAAAATACATCTGGCTGTATAACTTTCTGGTGCGTATGCTAAAATAATCAGTCACGTTGCTTTACAGTCACACCTCGTACTCTAGTTCTGGAAAATCAATAAAGTGAGAAGGACAGAGACACTGTGCATGACTATTGAAAAGAGAAAACAAAACAAAACCAAAAAAAAAAAAAAAACAACCCGTAATATTCTGTGGAAATAGTCCTGGAGGAAGCACAGACCTAGTTTTCATAAGCAGGCATGGTTTTTATCTCCATACTCATCAGTGCCTTATTAAACTGAAGTACCCACTGTATTCCAGGCAAAAATGCAAAAAAAGGCAAAAAGGGGGAGCAGCGTGCATTCTTCTCTAGGAGCTCCAAGGCAGTGGGAATTATCCACGGCCTTTGAAACATATTTCTAAAGTGTCTATTATTCACACTCTTAATGTGCTGTTCCCCGGAAGTTACCCCCTCTAATGGGCCTTTGCCTGGGATCCTTCCCCACCTGAGATAATCCCCCTCGTCTAAACTGCCCACTGTGTTCTTCCCTGTGCCTCAAGCCCCAGCTAAAGGCCCATCTGCTGGCAAAGTCGTGTCTGACTGGCAGTGACTCAGAGAGGCTGACAGGGCTGGAGATGCAGCTCAGCTGAAAGAGTGCTTACTTAGCATGCATGAGGTCCTAGGTTTGATCCCCAAGACTATATAAAGCCAAGCATAGCGGTACATGCCTCAAAAGACGGAGACAGGAGGATCAGAAGTTTCAGGTCATCCTTGACTACATAGTGAATTAGAGGCCAACATGAGCTATATGAGACCCTGTCTCAAAAGAACAAAAACAGGTCACACATGAAAGTACATATTGGTAATCCCAGAACTCAGGAAGCAAAGGCAGAGGAATCTGTATGAGTCTGAGGTCAGCTTGATCTAATTGCAAGTTCCAGGCCTGCCAGGGTTATGTAGTGAGACCCTGTCTCTGCAAACAAATAAAACAGCAGCAATAAAAACAAAGGCTAAAGGCCTTTGGGGTCAGTAGAGAGGAAGCTGTTGTTAAGAGCACTGGCTGCTCTTCCAAAGGACTGTGGTTCAATTCCCAGCATCCACATGGTCCCTCCCAACCTTCTATAACTCAAGTCCCAGGGTATCTGACTCCCTCTTCTGGCCTCCTCAGGTACTGCATCCAGTTAGTACACAGACATATATGCATAAAACATGTAAAAACAGAAAGGAAAAAAATTAAAAACAAAAGCAAAGGCTGAAGGACTGGGACTGGGAGAGGAGAAACAAGTCATTCACAAGGCTCCAGTGAGGGCCCCCACACTGCTTCTGGGGTGCACTTCCAGGCTTCTGGGGCATTCTGTCAGGTCCTGGAGCTGCCATTTAGAATGAGTAGGGGGCCCAGACATAAGGAAGAATCACCATTTGTAGATAATTTGGGGTTTAGCCAACTTTTCAGGAGCAGAGTAGCTAGGTCCACATAGCCCTACATTGAACAATGCTAAAGCTGTCCAGGTCCAGAAGGTTCTGTGGCCCTCTTTGCTGCTGCCTACACTTTGCCCAAGTGCCTTGGATGGCAAGGGCACTGAGTCACTCCCAGAGCAGCGTTCCTGCCACCCAACCGAATCAATGTGCTACTTGCCGCTCCTCTGATGTTGAACTTTGAGCCAGAACTCATTGTGAGCCCTAATTTTGCCACTAGACTCCCTAGCTTTCATGTCCCATAGGGAACAACATATCCACCCTTGGAACCTGAGGGTCTCAAAAGGGTAACTTGAATCTTTCAGCCCCTCAGTAGCAGTTTTCCCTTTTTACCAGCCCGTGGATGCATCCAGCCATCTTTCCCAGGGAAAGCTCCTGACTCCCCTCCCACTATGGCTGCACACAGCATCACTCCACCAAATAAAGGCGGGAATACCGGAGTAAATGAGGTTGAATAGGTTTCTTTCCTGCAGCATTTTCCAGGGCCTTTGATCTATGAATCTCCAAAAAGGGTGGGCCTACCTCAGATCAAACATTCCAAATATTGTCAGAAACAAAAACCCGGGAATGGTGACCAAACTGCTCTTCAGTCCGTGAATACTGACTTTGTGATCCTGGCCACTTTTTCCTCTATCTTTGATTGTATCAGAAAACACAAGTGTCCCTTGGTATCCACATGGCCTAATTTACAAGACCCCCAACAGACATCAAAACACAAGATTCTTTGGTCCCTTATAGAAAATGATTCAGGCTTTGTATACACACATTCCCCTCTGTGCTTTAAATCACCTCTAGACGACTTAGAATAGCCACAGCGACGAGTGGACGTGCTAAGTAAATGCTATGCATCATTGTTCCAGGAATGATGGCAAGGTAAAATCCACACACATTCAGTACAGGTGCAGGCCCCGTAGGCTCAACCCCTGAGCCATCTCTCCAGCCCTTTTTTGTTTAATTTCTACCATATTTGTTTTACTTTGTTTTTGTATTTTAACCTGAGGTCAGTTGACTCCATGAATACAGACCCATATAGAGGGCTGACGGAAATATTTTTCTTGTCCTGCCATGCTCTGGGCTTCTTCTCTGGCAGCCACATTCTACCCCAGTGGTTTATCTAAATATGTCCTGGCAGTAGATAAGGCCCCAGAAATGGAACTCGGTCTCCCATACAGAAAGCAAGCTCTCTTCTGAGAAATTTCTGAGCACAGGGGTGGGGTGTTCCATGATAATCTCAAGTCCTAATAATCCTCAAACACATTTTAATTGAAACTAGACTTAGAAGCATTTATCAGCACACCACCTCACTCAGATTCCTATGTAAATGTTGAACCAACTCATACCTCTGGGCCTGAAACCAGAGTTTTAAACCTTGCATTAAAAGCCCTTCCACCTACCCAAGATAGGCCCCTCCCCCTCACCATGCTCACGTTTGAGGGCTTGAGCTGCTCGCCATCTTCACACCACCTTCCGTGCTGATCAACCTGATCACACCACCTTTCCAATCCCCCACCTAAACTGGACACCTCAGGTTCCAAACCTCTATGCCCAAAGTACACAGTTTTTTCCTGTGTGCCCTGTACTTGTTGAAAGGAGAATTTCCCAATCCTACATTTTTTTAAAGCAAAATTACTCTTTTTTTTTTTTGCTAAGTATTCACACTCCTTACAGAAATAGGAAAGCTATAGAAAGGCTAAAAGAAGAAAAAAAAATCTCCCCTAACCCCACCACTGAAAGAAACCTGTTATTAATATTTCCTCACACTCTTTCTAACAGGATAAAGAAATCTTTATCTACCCCAGGAATCCAGCTGCCAGACCTGAGGCATTGCTTGAAAGTTGAAACACATTAGTACTTAAGGGTGCCTTAAGCAATATTCAACTCAGCTTACTTCTTGGAGTAAGAGTTTCAAACAATTTTATTCAGAAAAATGATGTCTCCCCACCCCTGTCTCGTAGCTGGGTATGAAACCCAGGGTTTTGTCCATGCCACGCAAGCACTCTGCCACCCAGCTGTGCCACCCAGATGACAAGGGAGCCTTCATCTGATGGGGATAAGACAATGGCTCCTTGCGCAAAGCATGAAGACCTGCGTTTGGGATCCCTAGCATTGGACAGGTATGGCAGAATCAGTGGGCTTCAGGCTCAGTAAGAGACCCTGTCTCAATAAATAAGGTAGGGAATAACATAAGAAGGCACCCAATGGACACACGCACACACAGACATACTCGACTATGCCCCCAACCCTAGTGAAGCAGCCCTGACCCACTAATGCCCCAGATCACGTCACTTAACCAAGCATCAGTCAGTTTAAATGGACATCATCGAAAAATGGTATCAATTCAGTTTGGGGAAAATGATCAAAAAATACCACACCTAGTTTATAGCAGTCTCTCTTTAAATAAAATGGAATTGCTTTGTCTTTCTTCCAAATCCATTCATATACTTAATAATCATTTGCTCATCACTAAGACCATCGTCTCGGCTCTACAAGGTGAGCAGGGCAGTAGAAACAGTTGAGCTGCAGTAATTATAAAGGCAGACACCAAGCTGCCTCACACCACACACCTGAGGTCTTCAGGAAGCAAGCGAGACTCATGGCAGAAGGTTTGGATTTCCGTGCAACCATGAAGTCTAACAGAAGGCTAAAGTAGACTCGGGGCCTCCTGCCGTCTATGTGCCAGGCATTTGGGAGTGAAAGAAGAAGCAGTCAGAGGTGGGCTTCTGGGTGTCATGGAGAGATGCTCCACCAGGAACACACCCTTGAGCTCAGTGTTGAAGGAAAGAACAGAGAAAAGGGTAACGGCGTCCGCAGCACTGCACAGTTGAGTGTGACCAGTGTACAGGCTGTCGGGAGAGACTGGGGAGGTGGAGGCCACTCAGGGACTCTGGGGCTGATGAGCATGGACTTGTCAAACTGACCTCGCTTGGCCAGACATTAGCAGTCTTCTGCCACGAGCTCCATGCTTCCAGAATTGCAGTGAGAACGGAGATCCTGCACAAGCCCTTGAAGAACTCATTGACTGGAGGGGACGTGATGCAACCTTGGGGTCCCTCGTGCCTCTATCTGCTCAGCACTTAGGCTGCCCATTTCAGTGTCCCCTGGACTGGTCAGAGGGAACGCCTAAAGGAGGTCAGGCCGGTGTCTCCAAACAATATCCCATGGAACACGTATGGCCAAGGATATCCATGAATTCAGCCCAACACAAAATCTTAAACTTACTTAAATTATTTATTTATTTGTTGGTTTATTTCCAGCCAGGGTTTCACTGAGTTGTCCTGGAACTAGCTCTTGTAGATCAGACTGGCCTCGAACTCACAGAGACCTGCCTGCCTCTACAACCCGAGTGTTGGGATTAAAGGCATGGGCCACTACCACCTGACTTAAACTTACTTAAAACATGAGGTGTGTGCATACGTGCATGCGTGTGTGTGTGCGTGTGTGTGTGTGTGTGCACGCGCATGTGGTTTTCTTTTGTAACTCGGTTGCATAGTTCTCAACTGTGAACTTTACAGATGATGATGTTGGGTGCCAATACCAAAAGGTGGATACTCTTGGTAGATAGCCCACTAGACCACACCACTCTCTACAATTGCTCTTGGGTACAAGATGACCATGAGGGTCTCTCTATACCTCAAATTCCTGGTCTTTGATCCCCTCCCCTTGAGACACAACCCCTATATATATACACAGATGCTCACAGGAAATGTAGCCAGAGGGTTGGAAGCCTTGCCAAAATCAAACTGGGGGCTACATTCCTCCCCCAGCAACTTTCACCTTTGTAGACATTGAGCTCAACCCCCACCCCAGCCATGTTGCCCCCTCTCTGACTCATTTGATCCAGATCTCCCATTCCCCCGACCTTCTGCTAGGGCCTCCCACCATGCTGGCACACATTAACAGGTCGATAAATATTTCTGTGATAACAAACGGAAGCTAAACTCTTACTTCCCATTCACCACCTGTGCTCTGCGCCTCTGTCTTCACCCTGCGTCTTTGAACCTAGCTATTAATAGGGCCTGGGAGTAGATTACACACACACAGCTGCCGTGCCGGATGGTGTGTCCATGAGTCTCTGCAGATAGCTGATTGGGAACACCCAGCTTTGCAGCTTATCAGGCAGGACATGGGCCATTTCCACGATCAGAGCAATGGTAACATATGCAGCCCACTCATTCGCTCATCAAACATTTATCGAGGCCATGTTATATGTCAGACGCAGAGCTGAGAGTTAGGAATACAGAAATGAAAAAGGCACCAAGAGGGAATGTAGAAATGTATGCCGGGGAGGCATTGATGCAGGACCACCTGGAAGACTCACGTGGGTAAGGATTTGAGCGCCACAGAACACAACCAGTGAAGAGAAAGTAGCATTAGTAAACATTTCCTTTTTTTTTTTTTTTTTGAGACAAGATCTTATGCAGTCTGGGTTGGTTAAGGATGACCTTGAACTTCTCATTCTCCTGCTTGGACCTCCCCAGATCTGGGATTACAGATTTACGCCACCGCACCCAGTATTTATGTGGCTCCAGGGATTCTGCCACCCCCTCCCCCAGGGTTTTGTGAACAGTAAGCAAGCACTCTACCAACCGAGCTATAGCCCCAGCCCATAATCAGAACAATAGTAAGAAATGAGAATATGTGTAAAGCCATCCACTAAAGACTTTTCTTTTACGGTGTGGGGGCTCAAATCTAGGACATCCACATGCTATTCATGTGCTTTTCCTCTGCACTACCTTCCCCAACCCCAAACATGTTTTCCTCTGCTTTTAGGTTACACAGGCAGGAGTCAATCATAGCAGCTGACATCTAGTATGCTCCTACTGCATGTCATAGACTTTGTGTTTGATTCCACAGAGCAGGAAAGCACACTGAAGTGAATGATTAGGCTTGGGGGCGAGTGGTTACCGTTTGCTCTCGTCTTCACGTGTGGCTGGTTTCAGTGCCAGATAAGCCATGCTGAGACAGAAAAGTTCAAAAAATAATTAAACCAGTTAAAAAGCAAAAGAGCACTGGGATTGAAGCCGGGTTTCAGAGCCAATTTCCAAGAAGTCATTTCATCATCAGAGAACATCAAACGCGCATTCCACTTTCGGCTATGCAAATTCCAGAAGAATAATACCTCACATTTGCATAATTCTTGATGTTTTTCAAAGTGCCTTCCCAGTTATTAATCTACAGGAGGCTTTATTACCCCTAGAAACATAAATTCAAACTCTCTTCCAGCTCTATTATTTTTTCCACTTTCCCCTTAAAACCCAGAGAGAGCTAAATCCAGGTGGTTGGGAATACATAGGCAATGCTAAGGAAGGTAGCTGACAGGCCAGGCAGACACAAACACAGCTCTTTGTGAGGACTTTCTTTTACAGACATCACTGGGGTCAGATTAAGAAATCTGTTGTTGAATTAACAGACCCACAGAGGAGAGGCCACCGGTGCAGCTCAAGTTTAAGATTCTTTCAGGACCTCCAGCTTCCTGGGCACTGCACCTCACGCCTCGTTTGGAATGTATTCCCTTCTATAACATAGCAGAAAATTAGGACATTCTGTCATTTTGTCCCTAAACCTGTAGACATCCCTGTCACCAGCTTGCTACAGAGTGTGTCGGCCAAAGAGCGTCCATGTGTTTAATATACTGTGAACTAGGGGCCCGAATCCGTTGTAAACTCAACATGAAGAAAGGATTTCAGAAAGCAAGGTGAGACAATATGACAGGGTTTGAGGAAACACTTTCAGCCATCCCTAATGCCTTTGCAATTTTCCTCTCCTTCCGCCTCTTTCAGACTTAATTACGTGTGGCGTCTCAGTCACTGAACCACCGGCGTTTCCTGACACTTGAATCTCACGCATTTTAGCAAAAGATTAACCTGGCTGTTTGCTTTTAATTCTGAAGCGGTGTTAATACTCAACCCCCTCTAGATTAGACAAGAAGAAAAACAAATGCCCGCACACCCCACCTGGCAGCGCAGGCTCCAGGCTGGCGTTTCCAGCCATGCCATGATCCCTAGGGTGGGCTGCACTTACCATTTCAGGAGGGCCAAGAGAGCCACGGACAGGGTCAGAGTCACCATGGTGCCACTAGGTTCCCACTTAAGAAACCCCAAAACTTCCATTGTTCCTCTGAGATCCCAGAGGGGTGGTCCTCCGGAGGAAAGGGGGCTTGATCTGCTACCCTTATGGGAGTCCTAATCTGTATGTAGGTGGTAGAGAAAGAAATGGTAGCCAGCGGCACATCACATCCAGTGGGTCCCCCAAATGTGCTCTCCCTCAGAGTCTGTCTTTATAAAGAGGAAGGAAGCAGCAAGAGAAACAACGGGTTTCGGGGCAAGGCAATGAATCAGCGACTTTATTTTCTTGATGACTGCGTTGTCAATAAACATTTATGTTAGCTTCCCTGGAAACAGCAGCAGACAGACGGGGCCCTATGTTCACCGAGAAGCAAAATGGTTAGAACCATCGGCTGTTCCTCTAATAAGCATTCCTCAGGGAAAGGACTCCTCGGTGAGTTCCCTCTTGACACCATTGTCAAGCCGTACATCAGGGATGATACCGATCGGGGCACTCGGGATGTTCCACAGAACCTGGGGGCCAGACAGCAGCTGCACAGAAAACACTGCTTTGCAGACAACTACCTCAAAGTTCATTGGTCATCAGGTGGAAGCCCCTGACTCGGAGCTGTGCTCGGAGTGCTGGCGCAGAGCATGGATCTTGCCTCCGGTGGGCGCTGTCAGCGTGAGTTGGCGGGCTTCTTGGTTGTCTAAACGCTCACACAGCCGGTCGTGCGTGGGTTGATTGTCCCAGCTCTGAGCGGATCTGATGAAAGCCACTGGATGGTTTTATTTGCTCATTAGTCAGTGTGTTTCATCTTGAGAACAGATAGGAGGCAGGGCGAGGAGGAACCACTCATACAGCGTAGATGGGGCCAGTGTCTGCCTTACTCACAAATGGTGCTGGCACCCAGTCCTGGAGAATTTTCTTTGCAGATGGATGAACAGTAAACATGCCTATCAATACAGGAATAATTGCTAGTGGAGAACCATGTTGGGAAAGTCCTGAAAATGGAGCTGTGAGGCAGCCTGTGGGGTGGCCCGCGAGGAGGTAGAGTGTGGGGAAACCTCGAGAGAAAGCTATGGGCTGAGATTTGCCTGAGAAAGAGCACCAGCAGCGTATGAACAGGACACGGATGCAGGCCTGATGGTGGGGAAGTCTTCCTACGGTTTAAGTGCTACGGCAAGACCCATGAGCCTGGGGTACAGAAGACCCACTGGGGAGGTAGTTGAGGGAAGGAGCGGGTGTCTGCAGAGGTCAGACATTCGTGAATGTGCGACAGCCGGAAGCCTCACTTTACTTCCCGTACCTCATTCATCACAGGTCCTTCAAGCTGCAGCTGAAAGAGTCCTAGAGAAAAGCAGAGGTCACTTCAGAGACCGCTCGCTGCCTTCATCCAGAGACAAAGCTTGGTGCAGATTGCGGAGCTGGAACCGAGCTGATGGATGGGAAAGAGACTTGGGGGTGAACACTGCAGAAAATCTGGATCGATGTGAAAGGGGAGTGGGAGACACCACCTCTAACCTCCAGACTCCTTGTGCAAGCTCCAGGTGGGGATGGTGACATACAGAGATGGAGAAAGCCGAGGAAGATGAAAACTACTGGGGAAATCGAGCTTTATCTTGGTCCTGTACGGTGGAGGTGCTCAGGGCTGTGTAAGCGCTGTCAAGTCAGAACGGAACTTTGGTAAGAACGTAAAGCGCAATAGTCAACCATCGCTATGCCAGCTGTGGAGAGCCTGCTATATGCCAGTCGCTAGTCCGCAAGCCTTCATGTGTTTCAATTCCTCAATCCTCATGCTCAGGCTTAGCAGGGATTAGTCCCATTTTACAGTAAACTGAGGTGTGTGTGGGACTTCAAAACCTCTTCATTAGGTGATGATATTCAAATGTGGAAGTCATCCATACAACCCTGGCTATGAATTACAGATGGATCGCTGAATTCCTACAGGAAATGAAAGAGTACAGCTCACAAGGCCTTTCCCAGCTCTCACAATGCTCTGCCTTCTCATCGTGGATGCCTATTTTGTGGCCCCAATGGCCCATCTGGATTCAGATGTCCCAACACTTTTAGACTCCCTTCCTCCCTGTGTCCCATTCCATCAGTCTCTGTACTGTGATGTCAACAGGCCTAGGTGTGCTCTCTCTCTCTCTCTCTCTCTCTGCCTCTCTCTCTCTCTCTGCCTCTCTCTGCCTCTCTCTCTCTCTCTCTCTCTCTCTCTCTCTCTCTCTCTCTCTCTCTCAGAGCAGGCTTCTCCTCCACAGGGCCAGATGGTCTGCTATCAACTTAAGGAGCTACCATGCAGAGCGACAGCAAGCGCTGTGGGAGCAGCAGCAAGTTCATGGCCATGGAGGAGGAGGAGGGATGACCTCAGATGCAACTGAATTCAGTGCAGGTGTCAGACCAACACTCAGCAAAGAAAGAAAGTGTGCGTGTGTGTGCGCGCGCGCGTGTGTGTGTGTGTGCGCGCGCGCGCGCGTGTGTGCGTGTGTGTGTGTGTGTGTGTGTGTGTGCGCGCGCGCGCGTGTGTGTGTGTGTGTGTGCGCGCGCGCGCGTGTGTGTGCGTGTGTGCGCGCGCGTGTGTGTGCGTGTGTGTGTGTGTGCTTCCCCCTAAGGAGTCCAAGATGAAATAAATGTGAGAAAGGTTGGTATAATATCAATAAGTAAGTTTATTTACTGTGGAACTGCTCAGAGCTGTGATGCTGCTGGTGTTCCCTGGGGATGTGGGGATGGAATGTGGCAAGCAAGCATCCCGGCCCAAGTGCGTCTGACCACAGAATCCTCCTTCAGAGGTGTTTATTAACATACCCTGGATGGAGCACACTAAAGAACTTGCTTTGAGAAATGTTGATTGTGGCAAAGTCTTATTTATAAAGGAGGAAACGGAAGCTCAGAAAGACTGTCCAGACTAAGGTCACGTAGCTGTGTCACCCATCCCATCCTGAATGTGTCCCTCACGTCACCCTGTGGGGGTGGCATGCTCACACCTGGCATGCCCTTCTTCCCGCTGCTCATTGCCAAGTGGCCGGCCCAGAGATGCCCAGCTTTCTGAGGGGCTACCCACTCCCCTAAGGACACTGAGTTCATGTGATCATCCTTGTACCGGTTCCGGTAGTCTCCCTGGGCGATGTGTGACCTGCAGAAACTACACATGAGAGATGGCGTTCTGGTCGTTCTGGTTAGTTCCTGTCAGCGTGACACAAACCTAAACCTCAGAAGAAGGAATCTTCATTTAAAAATTGCCCCCATAGGATTGGTCTATAGGCAAGTCTGTGGGGGTGCTATTGTCTTGCTTAGTGATTAATGTGGGAGAGCCCAACTCGCTGTGGGTGGTGCTAGCCATGGTCAACTGCTCCTGGGTTCTATAAGAAAGGCTGGGTAAGCCATGGAGAACAAGTCAGTAAGAAGCATTCCTCCAGGGCCTCTGCATCAGCTCCTCCCACTAGCTTCTGGCCTGTCTTCCTGGGATGATGGACCACTCTTAACCCTTTCCTCCCCAAGTTGCTTTTGGTCATGGTGCTCAATACAGCAATAGAAAACTAAGACAGGTGGCCACACCCTTTCCACGTCTGCTGTGGGGCAGAGATGATACTCCAAGGATCAAGGCAATACACTAACCAGGATGGGATGGAAGGTCAGAAATAAGTGACCTAAAGGGTTTTCAGTGGGCAAGTGGCACAATTAAGGATTTAGTACAGTTCTGAAGTTCATGGAACAATGCGGGGACACTCCGTTGAACTAAAGTACAGGCCCCAATGTATCAATACATTTTCCCATGTGGGAAAAAGTCCCTAGACCCATACCTAATTTTACCTGCCGGGATGTGTTTGTCACTTCCACATCCAAAGAAAGAGATCAACAACGACTCATGGCTCTACTCCATGGATACGCTGGGAGTCGATTGGCCGATCCTCTATTGAGTGGCATTTATGCTGTTTCCCGTTTTCTTGACTGCAACCGCGCTCTTAGAAGTGAGATTGCTGGGTGCAAGAGCAAGTATTTCAAAAATGCTGGGACGAGTTACCCTATGGCCAAGCAGTGTGGCTTCCTGTCCCCTAATCCCTAGAACTGTGTGTGAAGGGGTCCACTGAGACCACATAGTGAGGAGCCCTTCTCTTGTCCCCACCCTCTGAATCTGTCTTCTCTCCCTCCTGCCCCGAGGCAGATGTTTCCGCAAAGTTGAGTCAACTGTTTTGACGTAAGCCTGTGTTTCTTTTTAAAGCTTCCCTCCGTAGATCCTGTGATATTTCCTCCATATTCCCCGTGTTTAAAAACTGCACGTGTAGATGTCTAAGCCGTGCCTTCCTTCTCAGTGGAAGGTTCCCAGCTGCTTGGCTAAGCTTGACGCCTCTGACGGAAAAGCAAGGAAAAGCAAGGCAGAGGCGAAAAGAGACATCTTCAGGGAATACTCACTGCCAGGCAAGCCCTGAGCAAAGGGGTATGGTACCCCTTTAGTACTGTGTAACCACCTCTACACATCACCTCAGAGCAGCCCCAGGAGGAGGCGAGCAATGCTTTTCATTCCTGGGCTCCAAGCTGCAGAAACTGGGTGTTGGTGACATCAGACCTGACCTAGTACTGTCTGAAAATGAGATTCTCAATACATTCGAGAAGCCAGACTCAAGCCCTGGTCTTCTGACTCTAGGTCCATCAGGGATTCTTCCTTTTTCTAAACTAAAACTAACATCCAGTCTGGGCCTTAGAACATTCACTGTGCATGCAGTAAGTCCATGGTCAGACATTTGGCTTTCTAAGGTGCTGGCTTCTTTGAAATGCGAGGTTATGCAGTTCCAGAAAGTAGCCTGCTCCTCCTCCTTGAGGAAGACAATGGGTCCCCCTTGGGAAGACGTGAAACCTCAGCTGTCCCAGTTCAGTCCCATCTCCTCATTGTCCTCCGATATTTGAGATGCTCTGTCCAGTATTGGAGAATGTACTGACAACCACTAGGCACCAGGATTAGAATCTCAACATACAAAAAGAGCCAGGTCTTGCCAACAAGGGATTCATCTCTGCGGATGAGCGAGAAGACCCCAATGCCTAAGTTCCATCAGCAGTACAGCTTTGACGACACGAATACATCCAGGGCACGGAGGGCCTAGACAGCAGAGGGATGGAGACTGACGTGAGCATCCAGAGCCTCGTGGGTGTGTCCAGCAGGGGAGCACAGCTGACACTGAGTCAAAGCCATCGGAAGCTGAGGCTGAACAGGGAGGATGACAAGATCCTCTCAGGCCAGATCACGCAAGCTGCTGTAGGCCAACCAAGAAATTTACACTTCATTCTGGAGTCAGAGATAACCTGCAACAGGAGATACAAAGTTAGGTGGCAACGTGGTCACATTTGCTTCTAGAAATATCCATCTGGAGGTAGAGGGAATGGTTTATACCTTCGAGGAGGAGTCCAGCCAGGGGTCATCAAGGCAGGAGCTGATGAGGCTCTGAGCGAGTCAGGAGGCGTGGAAACTTGCGGGGAGGCTTAGCTCTGAGGGCACTGGAGAGGAAGAATGGATAGTGTTTTGTGTGTCGGGTGGGGAATAAAGGATGTTGAGGGTAATCCCTGACCTTCTGGCTTCTCCAATGAGCCTTTGATGGTGTCGTGCAGCACAGTGACGGGGGGGCACCTCAGGGGGGTTCAGGAAAGAGCCTGAGTAATGAATGGCAGTGGCACCAGTGTTTGCCCACTGAGCACAAATCCCTGGGAGGGCCTCACAGGCAACAAGGCTGAGGAAGTAGCAGATCTATAACAGGGAGGAGAACCTGAGGCAGGAGAATGGTTTCCACCTTGAGAGCCATTTGTACATGGATGGGGTGGTGAGCCACTGAACAAAACTTATCCCAGATCACACAGAACCTAGACAGTGTTGCGAAGTGGACCAGAAAGAACACAAGTAAAACAAGAGAGGCCCGGAAGATGACTCAGTTGGCAACATGCTTGCTGTGCAAACAAGGGGATCCGAGTTTAATACCCTGAACCCACACGAAAGAGACAGCTGTGGTGGCCCAAGCTTAACTGAAATCCCAGGGCTGGGAAAGGAGAGGCAGGTGGATCCCCTAGGCCTGCTGAGCAGTCAGCGCGTCCTACTGAGAAAGCGCCAGGCCAGTGAGAGACCCTGTCTCTGAAACCAATGTAGATAGTATCCCAAGAAACAACACCCAAGATGGACCTCTGACCCACTCTACACACACACACACACACACACACACACACACACACACACACTGGAGGCTGGTGAGGGCAGACCTGCAGGAAATGGCAGAGAGAAGTCTGGAAAAGAAGAGAGGAGAGAGGACTGCCAAGAGCAAGAAAACCATGGAGAAGCCATGTTCAATGCTGATGGACATGAACCTTTTTGTTCCTAAATGTCCTGAGTTCAAGTCTTTACAGCGCGGCTCTAACTCAGAAGGTCTCAGAAAGTTACATCATCCCCTCCCAATCCCAGTTTTCCCACTGCTCAGGGGTGTGGGGACAGTGCCGTGTGGCTGACTTGGTGAAACTTTGATACAGCAAACGCTCGAAGCAAGCAATCTCTGCTTGTCTTTACCAAAGCCACAAAAATGGAATGGCCAAGGACACTGGCTTCCCCAGAAAGGCCGAATGTGGTGGCTCCCAAAGTATCTTAGAATTTGGTATTTGGGTCATTATGGCCACCCTCATGATGGCTTGAGAGTGGTGTGTGTGTGGAGAGTCAGAGTTAAGGAAAAGTGGGCCGAGAAAGGGCTGGACCAGGAGCCACTATTTGTGGCTGGCACGGTGTGGGATGTAACCTGCACTTGTAGACTTATGAAAGACGGTAACCATCTGTGTGTGTTCCCTGCCTGCGATAAGGGCAGAGCTCTTTCTTTGCTTTGGGGTTGCTATGGAGACATGGACAGGTGCATAAACAGCTTTAAGGTCTATGTCAAATCTTGATTTTTGTATTGGTGGTGAGGGCAGGGACCATATTTTCTACCTCTGTGCAACCCTACTGCCTTTGCCTTCCCCTCTACTCGCTGGCTCTCATTAGCATCCTCAGGCTGATCACTCCCCAGTCTATTCTCTCCAGCTCGATTCACATTTCTGAGTTTGAGACCAATATTTCCAGCTGCCCACTGGGTCCCCTCTGACAGTTATCTCACAGATGCTGCTGACTGGAAATATCTAAAACTAGATGCTTTGCTGCCATCTCCGTCCTTGCTGCACCTCACCCACGTTCTGTCTCTGGACCTCCAAGCAGAAACTTGGGCTTACCCTTGGCCTTTTCCTCCTCCTGGACCCCAACCTCTCACCAACCCCTGTGACATCTTCACAGCAAGTCTCTCTCATTATGCCCACAGACCCTCCCCCCCACCCCCCCACACACACTTCATCCACTGCAGTTCGTGCCATTGGTTTCTTGGCAGCTGCTGATGTCAGACAGCAACCTAGGCTGTGAGAATCCTGATCTGATGGATGAACAAGATTTGTGATCCCATTGTGCTTGTATTTAGAGAGCCACCCATTCCTCCTCCACCAACTCTTACTCCATGCCCTCTTACTAGTTTGCAAATCTCTAGGCGGCCTCCCGCTTCTCATTCATTCTCTCAACCTCGACGTGTTGGATTTGTACAAGGTATTGACCGCATTGCTCTGTGGGCCTGAAGAGTGTAGAGAATGCTAGTGGTCCTGAGCAAGGCTTGATACTGGACTGGATGGTGTAGAGAGATGTGAGATGGTAGCTAATTTTCTTCTAAGGAGTGGGGGAACCATTAAAGAGCTTCAAGCAGGGCAGTGAGGAGGTGCTCATTAGGCCAATTTTATCCCATCTGGTTTCATCAGATGATACTCCAACATCCATATGTCAACATCGCATAGATCCTTCCATCACACAGGGAGACTGAAGTGACATGCTCATTTAGATTGTGACTGTGTGTGTGTCATCAGAAGGCAGTAGACAGTGTTATCAACCACAGGCTGCTCTTGATGTTGCTCTCCAGGTACGGCTGAGCCCGCCTCCTTTTCAGTCCAGCCTCTCCATCAGTTTATGTCACCAACGATCCCAGCCAGTGAACTGCTGGGCGCTTCCTAAATAGCCGGAGATTCTCTTCTGGCAAGCCTCACGGCTGAGGGTAGCCACATGTTGACAATGAGACAGGGCTTTGCCTACGAACGTGCAGAGTCAGCAGATGGCTCAATTGCCTTACGGCAAGTCAGGGAGCTTTCAGTAAGCTAGAGCCTGGAACAGTCATTTGTCACCTCCCAGTCACCAGGCAAGCCAGGCGCTGAGGAAACAGACTGCATGCCCAGAGAGCAGAATGCAGAATCTACAGAGGTTGACAGCAGGACCACAACTGGCCTTCCTTAAGTTGTCAGCACTGGGCCAGCACACCACAGGATAGAGAGGGCACCATGGCATCCACACAGGACCAATAAGGAGAACTCATAGAGCAGAAGATGGGTTATCAGTTAGAAGTTTGGGCAGCAACCGCTGCCAAGGAAATCATCAATGCAGGGCAGGATCCTGCTGTCCCCACCTGCCCCGGAATGACATGGGGATTGGAATTGGGTTTAGGGAGAAGAGTAGAAGGAATAATATAAGAGCCAGGTGGGGGCAGCGCACACCTTTAATCCCAGCACTCGGGAGGCAGAGGCAGGCAGATCTCTGTGAGTTCGAGGCCAGCCTGGTCTACAAGAGCTAGTTCCAGGACAGGCTCCAAAGCTACAGAGAAACCCTGCTTCTCGAGAAACAAACAAACAACAACAACAAAAAGAATAATATAACAATGATCTGCTAACCCTTAACAGCTTAAGGAAGCTGTCACTCACATAATGGTCCAAACTAAGGCATCCTGTGAACAGCTTCCACACAGCGTTCAGGGATCCAGGCTCCCTCAGCAGATCCTTGTGTGTCCCTGCTGGATGACCCAGAGCCAGCTGACCAATGGAAGAAGGGAGAAGAGGATGCTGGGAGGTAGTGCTTGGCTAGTCAGGCCTGAAAGTAGTTTAAATGCTCTATCACTCTTCGCCTTGGCCTGGATTTAGACATTGGCCACACCTACCTGCAAAGGAGGCTGGGAAAGGAGTCAGGCCCAGGAAGAAAAGTCATTAGGTTGGGAGATACAGAGCATTCCTGCCACTGGAAGGGGGCCCACGAGCTATACATTCAGTTTCAGAGACTCTTGTTCCTCTAATGGGGACAAGCCATTAGAACAGGCTAGCAACGAACTCCCCAAAACTACCTCTGCATAGCCAGTTCAGGGGACAGGCATGGAAAGGGACTGGCTCCTAAGGCGGTGGTGTGTCAACCTCTGGCCAGTCTTTCCAACTGCCTAGAGCAGTGGTTCTCAACCTTCCTAACGCTGAAACCCTTTAATACAGTTCCTCATGTTGTGGTGACCCCCAACCATAAAATGAATTCTGTTGCTATTCCATCACTGTAATTTTGCTACTGTTATGAATTGTAAATGTCTGAATTACGGGCTATCTGATGTGTAACCCCTGTGAAAAGCTTAGTTGACCTCCCCAAAGGGGTCTCCACTCACAGGTTGAGAACCACTGATCTAGAGGCTGGCTGATATCTAGGTTCCATTTTATCCCACTGCCTAGAACCTGCTTCCGGGGCCTCACAGGGACTCTAGGGCTATCTGCTTGTGATATTCTCTTAGCCTACCTCCCTGATCATCTGGGATGTGATACTGCCTGAATCAAGGCTCAGTTCCCCACACCCCCAGAACTGTGAGGTCACCCTCACACAGAGAACTTACCAGGCTCCTGCCTTTGCTGGTATATCCCCACCCTGTCTATACTGGTAGGTGTGCAGAGGTCCTCCAGTTCATAAACCTCTGGATCACCTTCACCTCACCCCTTCCTCATAGGCTAGGATCCTTCCTCTACAGCTTCACGTCTCAGGAACATATGTCCCTCAAGAAAGGCCCCCTGGACATCCCAGAAACCAGGGTCTGACCATCTATTTCCTACCATGGCACCCCAAACCTGTACTACAGAAGTTATCTCTGCTTACTTACACTCCAGACGTAAGTTAACCCTCCAAAAAGGACTATATCTGACCCAGTGATGTACCCCCCGGTGGCCAGGAGATGCTTGCTGGTCACTCAGTAAATAGTCACACAATGCTGAATGAGTGAAGGAGTGAATGAAATGAACACTTGCCTGTGTTTAGGTAGCTGCCACCAGGTGGCAACAGTGCCCTTTGGGTTATGAGGGTGGGGGGTTAGCCCTCAAGCACACCTGAACTAGTAAGTCGAGGTGTGGAGGTGTGTTCCCACAACCCAAACAGCCGGTATGCTCCCGAGACAAGAGCCATCAAGTGACTACTCAAACTAGAGGTTCTAAGAAAGCTAGAATGGTGAACCTTCTAGAAGGAAACAGAGAATCACTGAGTTCTTGAGCCATTGAGATCTCTTGTCACAGAACATTCTCTATTCAACTCAAAGACCCAAGTGAATCTGCTCTAAACGTGAGCATTAGAAGCTGCCCGCGGATGGTCTGGGTTCACTGTCTA
Source organism: Ondatra zibethicus (assembly GCA_004026605.1). Classification (NCBI taxonomy): domain Eukaryota; kingdom Metazoa; phylum Chordata; class Mammalia; order Rodentia; family Cricetidae; genus Ondatra; species Ondatra zibethicus. Next base: position 63,021 of record PVIU01007328.1, on the reverse strand, counting down.
GTTTTCTTGCTTATCTTATCAAGGATTACCAAGCAGACCCTTACGATGGGAGGTTCATGAAGAAGGTTAGTGAGAGATAAGGCTAGACACTGGGAGGTGCCAGCAGACGGAGGCCTCTAGATACCAGGCTGAGGAGCACAGACTTTACCCTGAGGGTATCAGACTTCCTGGTTAAGATTCTTAGGGGCACACACATGTTTGTGCATGTGTGGGTAGGCAGGTATGCGTGTGTTCAAGAATATACATAAAAGGGGGTTAGATGGGGGCTGACTGATGTTTAGAAATACACATGCTAAGAAGTTAGGGGCTATAGGGAAAAACTCACAGACAGGAGACCCAGACAGCCAGAGTCTCATAAATAGGGCTGGGGCTGCTCAAGGGGGATAATGTATGGCAGCCATATCTTGGGCAGCTTCTGAGATGTTCCTTAGGTAGAACTGTAGAGGCTGAAGACTAATAGGGAAGGATGGGGAGAAAAGGGTGCCCAGCAAGAAGCCTGGCTTTTGGATAAAAGAGAACATTGTGTTAAATGACAAAAACACAGGACTTCTTGTCACATTAGAAAGGCAGGTCTTAGCAGGGCAGTGGTGGCGCATGCCTTTAATCCCAGCGCTTGGGAGGCAGAGGCAGGTGGATCTCTGTGAGTTCGAGGCCAGCCTGGTGTACAAGAGCTAGTTCCAGGACAGGCTCCAAAGCTACAGAGAAACCCTGTCTCAAAAAAACCACAAAAAAAAAAAAAAGAAAGAAAAGGAAAAAAAAAAGGCGGGTCTTCCAGGCTTCATGGAATTCAACTTTACGCACTGAAAAACTGGCCTTTCCTCTCTGCTCCCTGGTGGAATGTTGTGGCATTGAGTTCCACCCCACCCGTGAGAACACACTATCTTGAGGAGACCACAGAGTTCTAAGGCAGAATGCAGGAGCCAGAGATGGGACTTCTGAAGGACATAGGAAAGATGGAGGCTGGGTACCCCTGGTTTTGGTGGGCAGTGGGTCTGATGTGTGCCTGTATGCACAGTATGCATTCATGTATGTGAGTGTGCACCTTGGCATACATGTGGTCCTTGTTTGTTGAGACAGGGTTCGCTACTATACATGCCAGGCTGGATGCCTTTAAACTTCTAGGGTTCCCTGTCTCTGCTTTGGCTCCTCCTGTCATGAAGGTGTGGGGATTCTGGATGTGGGCACTATTAGGTCTAGCTTTATCTGACTTCTGAGGATCCCAACTCAAGTTGTTAGGGCTTGTTCAGCAAGTGTTTTACCCACTGAACTATCCCCAGCCCTGGGGACATTTACTTTTAAGAGGAGTATCTGAAGTTCTCCAGCACGCTGATTTTCCAACTTCATCTTGTGGGACACCCCTGCAAAGTGGAACACGGATATCTGGGCTATACCGTGGAGCTTGTGACTCAGTGGGTCTAGATTGGAGACCTGAGAATTTACATTTTTAGCAGCTTCCCCAGGGCAGCTGCTGATGAACAGGGCCCTCCTCCAAGGATGTGGTGTTTCTCAGCCCTTCCTGTCTCCCAGGAGTCATAGTATGAGGTGCTTACAGCAACTGAATCAAAATCCAGAAAACACCTGGCCTAGAGCCTCTCTTCTCCCCCACAGATTCCAAGGGACACCTTCTCTTTTCCAGATAGCCTCTCCTCAAGTCCGGGCTGTCCTGTGCTTTTTCTCCCCAGAACAAGTGTCTTTGCTATTTCCCCAATAACATTAATATGAAGTTCTGCAGAAACCTAAGACTGTGTCCTTTCCCTCAACATGGTAGTAGAAGATGAGGTAACATAAGGTGTGTGTGGGATGGGTGTAAATATGGGTCTAAAATCCCACATAATTGCATGATGGAGAGGTGTTGCCAAGGTAAATTAATAAGAAAACAGTTGGGTGATGTTTGCCAACAAAATCAGTTTGGGGTGTGTTAACTCAACTGCATTTGTTGGTTGGAATAAGCTGTCGATTAGGATAATTCGTGTTAGAAGACATGACCTCCCCTGTGGAATTGACCACATTATTCTGTCTGCTTGGTCAGGCTACCTAGAAATAGGAAATCTGCCACGGCGAGGTCTGGGAGCCTCATAGGGCTGCTTTGCAAAATCAATCAAGCTCACTCTCCACTCACACACACGCTCTGTCCCCATTACTCTGCCCCTGTGAGTCTCTCACAGCCTTAGATCAGGAGTGCAGTGTGGATTCAAGGCAGGACTTGGACCTGTATCTGGGGTTGAAGGGCCTGATGCCATCACCTAACTAGGATGCCATGGGGTATCCACTGGGTGGCAGGCTGAAGGACAGAGCTAGGAGAAGACCCAGTGATTGGGACATCAGATCCAAATGGAGATCCCAGGATGGAACAACCATGTGAGGACGTGGGGGTAAGGGGTAACAACGGTAGTCTTGAAAACACCTGGGTACCACACAGACGCTCTGGGCACTAAGTCAGCATCCATTCTCATATAGCATCCCCGACACCAGGTTGCCAACTCTCTGCTTGAATTTCTTCAACCCTGGGGCTGTTACTTCCTCATAAAGTAGGCTGCCTTGTATGGCTTGCCTTTGACAGCTGTGTCATGTTTCCCCAGAGCCTTAAGTTGGTGAGATCCTGGGACTCTCCGGACCTCTGCAAGCCCTTTGTGCCATCTTGTACTAGGACTTCTACATTTGTCCTCTTGTCTGATGGCATTGATCATCTCCTGAGTCAGGCACAGCTGTGCCGAGAGAGCACTTGGCCAGGCTCTTAGCAGGTCCGCTCAGTGATCTAGGAGAAGACAAGGCTAGAAAGTGTTGCTACCTTCTGGCCTGACAGTCTCCATCATGACTGTCATGGTGGGGAGCATAGTCAGAGCCCAGAATACATCAGTCACACTGGTGATCGTCCCAACACATGTGAGAGAGAAAGAAAGGAAGAAACAGAGAGATGGGGCCATGTGCTCCAAACTTAAACCTTTGTGAAGAACAAACCAATATCCCAGGCTGTGGCTGAGTGAGCAAGACAAGAGCACTGGTCAAAAAATTCTAGACAGAGATGCCTGGTTTCCAGCAACAAGGGACTGATATCTGAGCAGAGCTTCCTCCTGGCCAGACAGGAAACACAGAGATGCTGGTAAAGGCAGCATTGAATCCTGTGACCCACCCCAAAGAAACACCCATCCAAAAGGGAGTCAGACTGGGATGGAAGCAAGACCCAGCCAACAGGAAGGAAGCACACACTCCTTCTTCAGTGAGAGGGGAGTAGGCAGAAACCAGGAGGTTCCACTAGGAGTAGATCCCAAATGGCACAGCTTTAGCCAAAAAAAGTATAGATTCTATGTCTGTCATTGTAAAACCTAGTATTTGTTAGAGTTTGATGTGAATAATGAGTGTAACAATGGATAATTCTGCGTCCTTGAGTTCTGGAGTCACTGGAGTCCCCAGCCACAGGGAAGGTGGCTTCAGGAACGTACTCAACAGACAAACAGTGACAAGCAGTAACAGGGACCCTGTTAGGTGTCTGGACCGCTTGAGGACTACAGGAAGTCTGTAGTGGGCTTTCTTCCCAGAAACAGGGGCTAAGTAAGAAACCTCCGGAAAACCCAAGAACCCTGGATTTGCCCCTCTCTCCTCAGCACTTCTCAGGAAGCCATAATTAGTTCAATAGAATGAATTTCACCAACCCTAGACCAGAGACACAGACATATTTTGGTTTCTTTGGGGTTATTTGTTTGGGGAGAATTGCTTTGTTTTTAGACAGGGTTTTACTATGTAGCCTTGGCTGGCCTGGAACTCCCTATGTAGACCAGGCTGGCCCCGAACTCACAGAGATCCCCTTGCCTCCACTTCCTGAGTGCTGGGATTAAAGTGGTGTACCACTACAGCCAGCCCTGTTTCTTTGTTTTTGTTTTTAACTCTTGAGATAGGGTCTTCCTATGAAGCCCAGTTTGGCATCAAACTCATGATCTTCCTCAATTTTGCTTTAAATAGCATGAGGACCTCCCCAGGGGATTCACCTTGGAAGCACTTACAGTCTGGAGGGGTGGGGTGGGATGTCTATCCATTGTTCTTGGGAGGCTGAGAAGGCACCTGATTACCTGCACAGGGATTTTACAACTCTCTGTCCTTTCCAAGCAGGGGTTGGAGGGTGGAGTCAGGATTACAGACATATTCCCCACCCACTTCTTGCCTGCTCTTCCTACTTGTTTCCTAGTCTTGTTTTCTGAGAAAATTCTTTATTTATGCACAGCCCACACAGGGTGAAAGACACCTTGGTGCGCACATATGTGCATGCAAACATGTGTGCGCACACACGTGCGCGCGCGTGCACACACACACACACACACACACACACACACACGGCAAAAACAAAAGGTGTTTTCTTCCTTATATTTGTCTTAGAATGAGCATGCATTGTTTTGCTTGTCTGTATGTGTGTATGAGTGTGTGTGTGTATGTTCCTGTGTGGGCAAGTGCCAGGCGTGTGATCCTGTGTGTGCCTGCATGCAGAGGCCAGGGGACAACCTTAGCAGTCATTCCTCAGATATCATTTATCTTAGCTATGTTTGGTCGCTGGTTTAAGACAAGGTCTCTGACTGACCTGGGATTTACTAAGTAGGCTAGGCTGACTAGCCAGAAAGACCCCAAGATCTGCCTGCCTCTGCCTCCCCAGCATTGGGATTTACAAGCATACACCACCATACTTGGCTCTTTTATCCCCCGACTTGACTTGTGGGGTAGCATACTGAGGTCTTAAAACTTGCAGGGCAAACTTTTTACTGACCAAACCATCTCCCCTGCCCCTCACATGTATTACTATTATGATAGGAAAAGAGTTCTGGAAAAATCTTCTGATTTGGGTCAAAGCACCTGATTTGAAGACAAGTGTTCTGGGGCTGTACTTTCCCCATCGCTGACAGAAAAGGTCACCCCAAAATGTGGGGCTGATATCATGTCTCTGTGTTCATGCATGCTTGCTCGGTAGGAATTCAGCCTTGACCATGCATTTCAGCCTGATTGCCTTTGATGGTCTAGAGGAAGAGATCAGCTTTTTCGGCATTCCCGTGTGTTGCTGCTTTCAAGGAGGGCAATAAGAAACAAGTGTAACACACTGAATTGCCACCCGTAGAAGACTGTTCTGTGACATGAATTCCAGTTATATCAAGGCCAGCATTTGAGAGCCTGGCCTATAAGAGCTGGAAGCCACTGGGCCTAGATTTATGACCATTCCTACATTTCAACCATCTGCTTCAGGCACGCACCTGAAATTTATGAGAGGCAATTGCTCTGGAGGGTACAAGCCAGAAAGCACAAGGTTGGAAAAAAAATAAAACCCACCTAACTAGAGATGGAGTCACGCGGCTCAATTTCAGGCTTTACTTACTTTCTCATCATAATAGAGCACATTCCGGGCCACCGCAAGATTGCAGATCAGCCCATCTTGCTTCGGCTGTTCTGGAATATCCCTGAAAGAAGTTCCGGCAATTCTCGCCCTTAGTGGGACTCCTTGTATGATTCTTGTCTGAATGGGACAGTACCATCTTTTTTATTTTATTTGTTAATTTTTATTCCATGTCCTTCTTTTCCCCTCTGTTTGTTACACCATCTTTCTGTTTTTTTTTTACAGTGTGTGTGTGTGTGTCTGTGTGTGTGTGTGTGTGTGTGTGTGTGTGTGTGTGTGTGTACCATGGGCATACAAGTACCCAAGGAGGCCAAAAGGGCACCAGATCCCTGGAGTCACAGGTGGCTATGAACCATCTGAAGTGAGTACTAGAAACCAAACCTGGGTCCTCTACAAGAGCCACATGCGAGTGGGGTGGTGGTAACATACACTTTCAATCCCAGCACTCAGGAGGCAGAGACAGGGGCATCTCTGTGAGTCTGAGGCCAGTCTGATCTACAAAGTGAGCTCCAGGACAGCCAGGGCAACACAGAGAAACCCTATCTCAAAAAAACCAAACAAGCCACATGTGCTATTGGTCACCAAGCCATCTCCTGTTCGATTCAGCCTTTACACTGTGTCTAGACATTGATTCCAGAAGTTAGTTCCACAATGTCTCTTCTCAAGAGATTCAGTCATGCTATGCTATGGGCTCATTCCTAGCCTACAGTCATCAAGTTTAGGCCCAGATAATCCTCCCAAGCAATATCTCAAACACAGGAGAACCTGCTCATTCTCTTTAGACTTCTCCAGTGAGGAAAATTTGGGTGTGCACAGCTCTGCACAATCTCATTTAGCAAGCCGTGTACTTCTATAATTCCAGCACTGAGTGGGTGGAAGCAGAACTCACATAGTGAGTTCCAGGCAGCCTGGGTTCAAACAGTAATCAAACACTTACAGGGGGATGGCTCGCTGGCTAAAGGGCTTGCTGCAACAATGTGAGGACCAGAGTTCAGATCCTTAGCACCCACATAAAAGATGGGCTGATGTGGTGGTCTGCCTGCAAGCCCAGCACTGGGGAGACATAGGCAGAAGAGTCCATGGGCAAGCACAGGAAGTGATCTGGTCTCAGAAAATAAAGTGAGGAGTGATCGAGAAGAATAGCATCCTCGGTCTCTACATACATGGACACACATATGCATGTCCACCCACATCTGTGTGGTGCATGTGCACATGCCTGTATGCTATAACATACATATGCAAGCAAATATACAATCTCATTGGGTAAGCTCTCCACTCTTCCATATATATCATCTCTGCATAAGAAGCTTAGATTCCTTTTTACATTTTTGTATCACATTTAGTGTGTGTGTGTATGTGTGCATGTATCATGGTACACACATGGGAGTCAGAGAAAAACTTTCTTAAACCTGTTCTCTCCTGCCTTGTGGGCCCCGGAGATCCACATACATATATATATACACATACACATTGGGTCATCAGACTTGGCAGCAAGTGCCTTTTCTCACCGAGTCATCTTGCCAGCCCAGGAATCTAAGATTCTTGGGAAATGTCTGCTAACCACAAATGTGACCCAGTGCAGAGCCTGACAAAGTATGGCTGAATGCAAGAGAATATGTAGATCTATACCTCTTCATAAGCAAGAAGTAATATTTATGCATAAACAGAGATTTTTAAGAAATCTAAATAAAAATTGGATAAGGTTGAATCCAACCCCCAAATAAGTTTTTTTAGAGTCTACCAACTGAAATTTGAATGAAATATAAAAAAATCCATTTTTGGATTTTGCCTTTCAGACTGAAGCCATTTGTAGATAGGGTCTTCAAGACCCCAAATTTTTCTTTCAGGAAAAACTTCAATTTCTCTCAGGTTTCAGTAACACGCAATTTCTACAAGACCCGAGCCTAGACGAACTGGCGTAGTTTGAGGATATGTGGTGTGGTTAGTTTTAGCTCTGTTATGGTTTGTTTTTAAATATTTATTTGTGAAATATAAATCTTGCTAAGATTGAAATCTGTTCTGGAGAAGTGATGGTGACTTTGGCTGTTGCTTAATGGAACTGTTGAATCTGCTCAGAAAACAAGAAGATTCTGTTTTGTAAACAAGTCATCCTTGTAAGAGATAAAACAATTCTAGGGGGAAAAAATTCTAGCGGGTACATTATGGCTCATTCCTGGTAAGATCTGGGCTCAATTTCTGTAAATGTATTACAACTTAGGAGCTCAAAAACACCTTCCAGTGCAGTTAATTGGCTGCAAAATTATGAATCTCTTGGAAAAGGCTTGGAAGTTAGGACCTATGTCACCATAAAAACAAGCACCCCATTGATATCAATAAGACTGAGTTATATCCCATTGCAGCAGTTGACAACACCTGCCACACAAAAGATGCTCAGTCACGGCTTTGTTCTGTCCATTAGCTAACTAACTCTTCCTGGTGGAGTACCCTGGCTTTCTGTCCTTCATAAAGTGATGAAATTAATTTTCATTCAGTAAAAGAGACTAGGCCACTGCTTACCTTACCATATCACATCAGATGTAAAACCACCTTAATTGGTTCTTGTGTTGGGTTCTTTTAATTTTTTTTTATAGGTACCAGTTTGACTGGGCTAAGAGAAACCTGCCTAGCATCATCTCTGGGTGTGCCCAGCAGACACTGACACATGAGTGGGTGAAATGAGCGGGAAAGATCTGCCTTGATGTGAGCAGGCCAACCAGTCTGCTCTAGTCTTCAGTCCGCCACACAACGTAAGAGGAAAAGCAAGGGTTCAGAACCCCAAGCTCTTTTGCCTTTAGACTCTGGACTCAATACCTGCCCCTACCTTACTCCAGTTCTTAGGCCTTTGGCCCTGCACTGCACTGAGATTTATATCACAGGGTTCCCTGCTTCTGAGATCTTCAGAGTTGGGCTGAGCAAACTACTGGCGTTGCTGGAACTCCAGATTCCAGACGACCTGCCATGGGGCTTCTCTAGCTCCACAGCTATGTAACCCAACCCTCATAGTAAAGCCCCCTTGCCCACCATTCATCCATCCCTCCAGCCTCCAGTCTCTTGACTCCATTTCCCTGGAGAGCCCTGTCTAATACAACCAGTTTCCCACTTGTAATGAATTTGAATTCTATAGCCTAAGTCAAGATCGGCATGAGGATCTCATGTCTAGAAACCAGCCTGGGGCCGGGCGGTGATGGCACACGCCTTTAATCCCAGCACTCGGGAGGCAGAGGCAGGCGGATCTCTGTGAGTTCGAGGCCAGCCTGGTCTACAAGAGCTAGTTCCATGACAGGCTCCAAAGCTACAGAGAAACCCTGTCTTGAAAAATCAAAAAAAAAAAAAAAAAAAAAAAAAAGAAGCAAGCTTGAGAGAACGTACCATGCCCTACTCTAAATCGATACAAGTAAACTGTCCCTCCCTACAAATTCCCTATTCACATGGTCCCCTCATCCAATCCCCCAAGTGTTTGGTTTTTCACTGATGCCTGGTGCATGGTTCTATCGTGTATCAGTTTTCCATAGTGATTAGAACTAGCGATAAGGAAGGAAAAGTGTTGCCAACAGAAAACACCTGCTCACTCCATGTCTACTGTGCACGCCGTGTCTACTGTGCACGGGTCAAGAACTGAACTGGGATGACTCAGAGGAGACAGAGCCTCTGACCTCAGGTGCTCATGGACTAGGAGGAGCAACAGGCCCTTGTCCCTACACTATGGTGAGAGCTCTGTCAGAGCGAGAGAGGGGCACATCCCAGTGTGGGCAGAGCTGACTTAAGGGCAGAATGACCATCAGAGACCAGGGATTTCCAGGTAAGAGGTGAGAAGAGCCATACCCATCTCTGTCTAGAATAGGTTGAGGAGAGACAATTGCTATATGTTTTGGACTCTTACCAGCTGGTTGTTAATTGTAGCCATTTTTAAAAATTAAATTGTATAAATGCATAATTAAGTGGAGAAGTAAAGATAATAAATACTAAAACTCTCTTTTATTATTTATTATTTTACTACATTTGTATGATCATCTCTGCTCTGGGGGGAATATTTTTAGGTCTGTCAAATCTGGTAGACATATTAGCTAATGGTGGCTACTATTCCGGTCTCTCAAGTCCACAGATAGGTACGCCATGCTCACATTGAAGACTGGTTGCGATGGGAGAATCTTCAGCAGTGAAACCCGGAAGTGCAAAGGATCAAGGATTTTCCCCTGCACAGAAGACCGCTGTTAGTCACCTCTCTTCGCCACTATGACAGGATACTTGACCAAAGCAGCTGAAGGAAGGAACGCTTTGTCTGGGCTCATAGCTTGAGGTGATAAAATCCATTGCAGCTGGGAAGGCATGGTGGTGAAAACAGCTGTAATTGTGGTGGCCGAGGCATGAGGCAGCCGCCTGTAGTGTCCGCAGTGAGGAGAGAGGTGGGCTCTGGTGCTGTTTGGCTTCTCCATGGGATACTGCTGCCCACCTTTGAGATGGGGGCTTCCTGCTGCATTTTAACCCTGCTGGAAACCCTCACCCACTCAGTTGTGCTTCCTACTCAGTCCCGAACCCAGTCAAGGTGTCAGCGAAGATCAACTCTCACAACCATTTACCAGCAGGCAGGGCCAGCTTGGACAGGGAACCCTAAACTGTGCAGGAGGCTGGGAACCTAAGGCAGCAGCCATGGGATGGGTGAGGTCAAGAGGGCCCTCTGAGAGCCTGTTGAGAAACCGGGAGCCTGTGGTTTTGAAGGACTCAAGAAGGGAAGAGACCATCTTTGCAGAAGTGTGGGAGGAGCGTTGGGGCGAGGTTGTTTAGCTGGAGGGTAGCTGAGCTGGAGGCAGGAACCAAGGGTGAGCTGAGATTAGATGTCCTGTGAGGAAGGACGGCTTGGGTGGCTTTTGACACGTGGAATTGCAGTGTCTGATCTGGGAGACCTTCGGCTGAGAATCTCCTCCAACTAGCTACTCGAGGCAGTCTTGGGGAGGTCTAGGCTGCACCTCTGGACAGACACCAGGTCTTCAGAGGGCAGTGAAATCCATAGATGCCTATGGTTCCTTAAAGTGGTGTGCAGAGTAGAAAAGGGGAAAGACAGAGCTAAGAGGAGCCAAGGTACAGGAGCATGAAAAGGGGCGTGAAGAGAGGCGGAGAGAAGGGAGCTCCAGAAGCAGGAAAAGAGGAGAGGGATCCATTTTTTATTGTTGTTTTATTTTTTTTATTTTGGTTTTCTATTCTCACTTTTTTTTTGGTGTGTTTGTGTGGTATGGTATATGTGTGTATATTGTATGGTATGTGTGTGTATGTGTGGTGTGATATATGTATGGTAGGGTGTATGCATGTACTTGTTAGCATGTGTGCACACATGTGCATGTGGGTGCACATGCGTGCATGGGCTAATGGAGGTCAGATGTGTACGCCAGATGTCTTCCTTGATTGCTCTCCACCTTTTGCTCCTGATGTTTTATCTGTCTCCCCACTGAACTCTTGACGTCAAGAGGGCCTGGACCATGTATATCATGGAAACCATTCTTTCCCTATCTGCTAGCACAAGGCTCAAGGCCAGCCCAAGGTGCCTCACAGAACCTAAAGCTGGCCAGTGATCTTCAAGGACCCACCTGACTCTGCCTTCTTCCCTCAATGTTAGTGTTATAGGGTTGGTTTTGAAGGCTGCTAAAACTATTTCTGAAATGAATTTGGAATAATAAAAAAAAAACAGGAAGAAGTTGAGTACAGGAAGGAAGAACTAAATGGAAGTGAGAAAGTGCAGCAAGCTGAAGACAATTCCCACAGCAGGTTTCTGTAGAGAAGGAAGCCTAGGCTGCAGAGATGGCTCTGCTGCTCTGGTAGGTAATCGGGGTTCAGTTCTTGGCACCCATGTAGGGCAGCTCACAACTGCCTGTACTCCAGTCCTGGGAGATATGACGTCCTCTTCTGGCCTCCAAGGACACCCACATACACGTGTCTCTCTCTTTCTCTCTCTCTCTCTCTCTCTCTCTCTCACACACACACACACACACAAACACTAAAATAAATTTTCCCATATATACATGAAGAAGCATAATTGAATTGAATCAATAGTTTGGTGTTGGGTTTTGTTTGTAACGAAATGAAATGAATGAAAGAAGAAATTAATCAACCAATGGGAAAACACTGAAAATTTAGGACAGTCAGAATGCCAGCTAGAGGGAGTGTTATGGCAAAAATAAAATGCCACAGGTCTCCAAGTGGTGGCAGTGGGCAGCTGGTCCCAAGACCACGGAGGGCCAAGAAGGTAGTTGGTCCCACAAGGAACCACAGCCGTGGCGGGTGAGAGACAGACAGACAGGCATGCCATGCAGAGTGAGGTTGGATATTTATTTAGTGGGTTATGGAAGGGAAAAGAGGGAAAGGGAGAAGGGAGAAGAACAGATAGAGGTAGAGAGAGAGAAAGAGAAACAGAGAGAAAGAGAAAGAGAAAGAGAAAGAGAAAGAGGAGAGAGGGGAAGTGGGGAGAAAGGAGAGAGGCAGAAGCTGCCTCTTCAGGAGAGAGACTGAAAGGAAGGAACTCAGGCGGGAAGCAGAAGGAAGATCTACTTGGTAGGGGGAGGGGGGCTTGTCTCTTAAAGGGACAGGTCAGAGAGTACTAGAGGACATGGAAGAGGACTTAAGAAGGGCACAGACAACCAGAGGTAGAAGGGAGGGTAGGAGAATATTGGAATCAATGAAAAAACAGTAGAAGTGAGCTTCCTGCTAGGAGATAAAGGAGGGTTTCCAAGGGTTCAAGTCTCTTGACTTTGAAAAGACAGATAAAACACAAGGAAACAAACAAAACAATTGCAAATAGTGATTAAAATGTGCAAAGGAGCCAGGGTGGGGTGGTGGTGGCACACCTTTAATCCCAGCACTCAGGCAGGAGCCAGTGGACCTCTTATGAATTCAAGGCCAGGTCTACAAAGTGAGTTCCAGGACAACCAGGGCTACACAGAGAAACCTTGCCTCAAAAAAAAAATGTTTTTAAAGGACAAAGGAATAAAATAGAGTAATAAGGCCAGGTGATGGTAGCACATGCCTTTAATCCCAGCACTTGGGAAGCAGAGGCAAGCAGATCTCCATGAGTTCAAGGCCAACTTGATCTACAAAGCAAGTCCCAGGGCAACCAGAGCTGTTACACAGAGCAAGCCTGTCTCAAAACAGACAAATAACAGCAATAATGATGGTGGGAGTGGCTTTTCTGAAGATACTTACCCAAGACCAGAGCAGTGAGGGGGTTCTGCCAGGCAAGAAGCAGGAAGAAGGAAGACAATGGATACTTCTCCTGAAAACTTGGCAGGAAGTCAGAACAGTGGCAGTGGGACCAGTGTAAGACCAATAGATGTCCAGATAGAGGGAGGCAGGCAGTGAGCTGGGCAGGACCCTGGAGGTTTTGACAAAGATCTGGGACTTTATTCTAGTGCAATGAGAAGACATTGACAGTACAGTTCAACCTGACTTGTACTGGAAGATTACTTCTGACCACTGTGTGGGAAATGAGTTGGAAGGGATGAAGAAGAGCAGGGTTGTAGTTAAGGTGTGAGGTAAGCCCCAGTGAAGGTAGTAATCATGGAGATGATGGGACGGGGGCAAGTTAATATTGTAGAGGTACAATCTACAGAACTGGTTAAGGAAGACCAGGAAATACAGAATGACCCCAAGTCTCTGAAACTCATGTCTTTAGTAGAGAGGGCTTCATCCAGAGTTGTATGAAGCAGGCTAGGCTAGGCTTCCTGCCGTGGAGAGCAGGGGGACCTCAGGGACTTTAGGGCTCAGAGCTGTGCTTAGAATATTTCTCTAAATTATGGCAGGATGAACACAATGAGGCTAATGAATGATGGCCTGGCCTTAGTTACGGGAACTGAGAATGGCAAAGTAGGAACTAAGAGATAATCTGAAGAAAAGGCGGCGGGATTTGGGGGGTCAAAAAGAGAGAATCAAAGGGGATGGAAGATGATAATGCTAATGTCAGAGAAGTGGGCAGGCAAAGGGGTGACAGCCAGCCCTGGTCGTGGTTTTCAGTGGTAGCCAGGTTCCCAGGTACAAACACCCTGATGACAGTTGTCCCTCTAGAGCCAGAACAAAAGTGTTAGACCCAGCCTGACTGGCAAATGGACCGCATCCTAGGTCAGCAAGGATTAGTCTGACTTTCAAACAATTGACTCACTCTTCCTTGGCCTGTAGTTCTAGGGAGACTGAGGCAGGAGGATCACCTGATGTACATAGCGAGCTTAAGACCATCCTGGATAAATATAAGGCCCTGTCTTCAAAATGTAAAAGTTTTGGGTTTTTTAAGGGTAACCCAGAGGTAGAGCACTTGCCTGACATATGCCAGGTCTTAGGTTTAATGCCCAGTACCAGAAAATGATGGCGATGATGATGATGATGATGGTGGTGGTGGTGGTGGTGGTGATGATGATGATGATGATGGTGATGATGATGATGATGATGACTATTGGATCTAGCAACATTCACACAGTATCTACTCTGTTGTACTTAACACAATCAATCTTTCTTTGAAAATTAGTTTCCTTCAAGTTTTTTTTTTTGTCACATTTCAGGGACAAAGTTAGGATTCTGAATGTTTGGAAGTGCATTAAAAACTCTGTCTAGGATGGGACCATGAAGATTTGGTAGCCAAACATTCTTTTTGAGCTTCAATGTGTGACATTTATGAAGGTAATCTCCACTCTAGATGGATCCTATTCTCACGCTCCTCAAAGCCTCCACAGATGACGATTTTCCATTGCCAGGGACGCTGACCGGTATTTTGTTTTCTGCTCTGGCTTTCCTCGTGCACCTCAGCAGCCAGATGGCAGGCAGTGAGTAATGCAGTTTGAAGAACAACGTACCTGCTTTCCCTCAGCGGAAGCTTGGCTCCTCCCACCCAGGGCTCCCTGGTTTCTGCCTGGTACACCTCCCCTTTTGATGACCCCACTCTCCACACGCATGAACTTCCATCCCTCACTCTCCTTTAGCTCAGTGCCTTCTTCTGTCCCTGCTTTACCGACTTCTTTCTTTCCTTCCTGGCTTGCTTCTTGACGTTTTTTTCAGAATTCCTGCTTCATCCATCTTCGCCCACACACTGCTCAGAGATTCAGGGCATTCCTTGCCTGAGTCTCATTGTCTGACTGCCCTCCCTGACTTCTGTCTGTTAAAGAAAAGAAAAAGACCCCCATCATCGGAGCTTCATGACTGCCTGGATTCCCTATACACTAAGTTTACTGTGTGTACACAATGGCGACCCCCAGGCTAAGTGCTTGGAATGCTGAGTATGAGTGTTCTGGGAAGAGCTTAAGCAAGTGTCTCTTTGCTTTAGTTGGTAAACTCGCTGTTCATAATTATTCGAAAAGGTAATAGATGGAATCAAATGAACTTCATGAGGCCAGACCAATGCTCAGGATTCAGGGGGATTCTGGGAGTCTGGTACAGTCCTTTTATGGTGCTTGAATAGTCTCTGCTGCAGGTAGACACTTAAGAGTGACCAGTAACATTTGATACCTTGTTTACTGACTCTCCTATCTCTCTGCCTCCCTTCCAAAACAAAGAATTCATAGCCGGGTGATGGCAGCGCATGCCTGTAGTCCCAGTACTCCAGAGGCAGAGGCAGGCAGATCTCTGTGGGTTCGAGGCTAGCCTGGTTTACAAGAGCTAGTTGCAAGACAGGCTCCAAACCTACAGAGAAACCCTGTCTCGAAAAACAAACAAACTAAAATAAATAAAACAAAACAAAAAAAAGAATTCGTGAACAGGTAAAGAGTTGATGGGTGCTGTTTAGTTGGGACAGAAAATACTGACCAACTGGAGGGGGGAAGCCTTTCTCTTCCTGGCTAAAAATGAAGCAACCTCTCTCAGCCAGCTGGGTTCTCCATGGTTATTAGGCAAGATACTGAGAGTAAAGGACTTAGATGGTTTTATCCATCAGTTCAGCCATTTTAGTTGTCACACAAAATGATATTAGTTCCCACAAAAGATTACATGAGAGAAATGGCCGATTCTTGGGTCCAAATCCTCGCCTGACCTCAAAAGTCACTCCTGGGTATCCTCAGAGAATTAGTTCCAGAATCTTGCAGACACTAAAACCTTCAGACATCAGAGTTCCTTGAGTAAAATTGTATAGTGTTCACATAGATGCCCCCCATGCCTCTTCTGTCCACTTAAAATCATCTCTAGGTTGCTTACAATACCCAACACAATATGAATCTAGGCAAATAGTCATCCGATGATGTTATATTGTTTAGGCAATCATGACAGGGAAAGTTGGAGATGTTTAGTATGGATGTAATTTTTAAGGAATGAGTTTGACCCTCGGTTGAATTCATAGATGTGGAAGCTGTGGCTGCAGATAGTTGAGAACAAACAGTTCCGGTGTAGTCCCAGGGGAGAAGTCTCCTGGGTCAGTTATCTTAAGCATATTCTTTCAAAGTTGAAAACAACAGTGTGAACTGGGCTCCGTTAATAACTGAGTTGATTGCCTATGACTTCAGATACTCATTTCATTCTAAGTAGGTATGGCTTTTCCTCAAATCATTTATTAAGAATACAAAAACAGGGCTGTGCATGGTGATGCAAGCCTTTAGTCCCAGCATTTGGGAGGCAGAGACAGGTGGATCTCTGTGAGTTCGAGGCCAGTGTAGTCTTTATAGCAAATTCCAGGACAGCCAGGACTACGTAGGGAAACCCTGTCTCAAAAACAAAAACAAAACAAAATAATACAAACAAGCAAACAAAAACCAAAACTACCAACAAACAAAACCAAACAACAACAAAAGAATATAAAAACAAGCTTGAGGGTTGAGGATGTAGCTCAGTAGGTAGAGTGCTTGCCTAGCATACAGGAAATGAGATGTAGAGGAATGTGCTTGGAATCTCAGTACTTAGCAAGTAAAGGCAGAATATTAGAAGTTCAAGGTCATCCTTAGATAAATAGTAAGTTAAGTCTCAGTCTGGGGCTAAGTCTCCATTAGTGAAGGGCTTATTGGGCAAACATGATGACCTAAGTTTGACCCCCAACACCCACACAGAAAGCCATCATGTATCTGTAATTCAAATATTGGGGAGGCAGAAGCAAGAGGATCCCTGGGACTTATCGACTAGTCTAGCCAAGTCAGGTTTAATAAGAGTCCCTAACTCAAAAAAAAATCAGATGGAGAGAGACTGAAGGAGACATCTGACTTTGGCTTCTCACCTCCACAGCCATGCCTATGTGCATGCCCATGAAAGAAGAAAGAAAGGAAGAAAGGAAGGAAGGAAGAGAGAGGGGGGAGGGAAGCCTTTAAATGATGAACGTGTGCAGGCTCTCCTACTGATGGTAGGACTCCAGAAGGTAGGACTCCATGATCATATTATAATAGATTTTCTCCCTATTAAAATTTGTGTGCTAAATGCTGAAGTTTTTTTCATCATTGGGATAGGAAAGAACCTGTATGTGAGAATGTATCTTTCTTTTGTATACTTTTCTACCAATTCAGTTGGTTCATTTTGAACTCCTGGATATTGTATCAACACCCTACCAAGCAGCAAGTTTAAGTGAGTTTAACCAATAGACACACCTATGACTCTATGAAGATATAACATATTTTCTTTTTTAGTTTTGGATTGCTTTGTTTTGAAACAGGGCTGACTTTGACCTAGGAAAGCAATGTTTTTAAGGGGGTGTGAAGGAGCCCTGGTTTACCTAGGACTTGCCGTGTAGCCCAGGCTAGTCTGAGATTCATGGCACTTTTCTTGCTTCCAACTTTCAACTGCTGGGATTACAGATATGAGCCAGCACTTCAAGACAGAACATTCTTTATCCTTGCGGTCATTAGTGTTTGCAATCAAAATCTTTAGATTAGTGGTAGTTTTTGAGTTTTTGTTTTTTTAGAAAAATGAACAGAAAATATAGAAAGTTTCCATATAGCCCTTTGTGTCCCCTCCTCAACCTCATGCAGTTTTTACCTTTGTCATTAACATCTTGTACATTTGTTACAACCAATGAGCCAATATTGACAAGAGTATTATTCACTGAAGTCCATTGTTTACATTAGGGCTCATTCTTCCTGTGGTATATATGTTCTGGAGTTTTGACCAAGCTACAATGATGGATCTATTATAGTAAACAGAATAGTTTCACTGTGCTAAAAGTCCTCTGTACCCCTCCTGTTTGCCTCTCCCTCCTCCCTACTCATGAGCCCTGGCAACCAAGAATTAGTCTGATGCTTCTACATCCTTGATTGTCTTAAAATGTCACAGTTAGCGGGATCTAGTAGCGTGCCTTTTCACACTGGCTTCTTTCTCTTAGCTGCAGCATTCACAGAAATTTCCTTTGTGTCTGTAAGTGGCTGGCTTCCTTTCTCACTTACTTTGGTCCCTGAATGATATTAAATGGTAAGGATAAATTATAGTTTGTTTGTACAGCTATTTTTAAATCAATGTTCTTATCAATGTTCTTATTTTGTGATATACCATAGCCTGATATAGATGAGAACTGAGAGATACAGGAACTTTCTAAAATGGTTCTATCCTCAAGTTTTATCTATTTGCGAGACATATGTTAGACAAAATAATATAAAGACATATTTAAAACATTGATATATATGTTTGTACCAGCCAACTCTGACCTAGAAAAGCAATCTTTTTAAGGGAGTATGAATCCCCTGAAACCAAACCCATGCGCCTCTTCCCCTACCCGCTTGCCCACTGCTGCACACGTATATGTGTGCACGTGTGCAGGTGTGTGTGCACTCGTGCATAGCCTGAGACTGAGGGGTGGTGATAGAGGCCAGTGGGAAAAGACAGTCAGCTTCTGCAGGTTGCCGTCTGACCTCCACACATATACCATGGTACACGTGCGCACCCCCCAATGAATGCTGAAATAAAAACACAATGAAATAAAATTTTTACAAACACCCAACAAGGCATGGTGTTATACACCTGCAATCCCAGTATGTGGGAAGAAGAAGCAGATAGATAAGAAGTTCAAGTTCATCCTTTGTTACCTAGCAGGTTCAAGGCTAGCCTGAGCTACCTGAGACTCTGTTTCAAACCAGACCAACAAAACCCCCCTCTGGATCCCAACCTTGTATTGGTTGACTGGTTGGTGTGTATATGAGGTGCCTATGCCCACATATGGACATGCAGAGATCAGAGGAGGACTTTGGCATCTTCCTCTGTCTCTTTATCACCTCATTTTCCAGATAAAGTCTCTTATTGAACTCAACCTTTTGGCTAGGCTGGCTGGCCCAAAACTCTTGAGATCTGCCTGCCTCTGCTCCTCTACCACCGCCCTAATGCTAAGGTTACAGAAACTTGTAGCCTTTGCCCACTTTTATGAGGGATTTAATCTCTGGTCCTCTTACTCTCACAGGTGTCCCTACCCTCTGATCCATCTCACCAGGCTATTGATTTATGGTTTTCAAACAGGATCTCGTGTAGCTTAGACTGGCCTCAAATTGACTATGTAGTTGAGGATGACTTTGGACTCTGGCTCTTCTGTCTCCACCCTCCAAGTGCTAGAATCAGAGATATGGATTGCCATACCTGTTTGTTTGCTTGTTTTTTATTAATAATGAACTATACCCAGATGCTGGACCAAGTTTCATAGGAAAGTGGACTAATATGTTGTCTTTAACTTCTGAGATCTGCAGAGAAAATACAGACAAGAAAGTGGCCAGGAAAAAGCCATCACCTGGGCTGTGGATGATGCCTGTTAGCCCTTTAGGACTCCTAAAGGTTGACTTTTAGAAGAATCTTTGAGTATTGGGCATGGGGAGGATCCAGGTCTCAGCCTTGAGGTCTAGGTAAATCTATTCTGTGGGTTACCAAGGGTTTGACAAGTCGATCCATTCCATCCAAGCCATAGACACAAACTGATTATTTTTCTTCTCAAAATCAGACCAATAATAATATACTGGGAGAAGGGAGGGAGGGAGGGAGAGAGGGAGGGGGAAGAGAAAGCACTCCTATTAGAATCCTAATATTTAGGTGAAAAATATTCAGTAACTTTTGATATAGCAGAAGCTAATACAGTAAATATTGGGTAAGGAATTAACTTGCAATATGTGGAATCAGAATCCTGTGTTTCTCCAGAGTGTACTCTATCCTGATACATGCAGACACCCTGCTCTACTTTGGGGAGAAAAAGAACAAGTGTTGTCGTGTATACACACACACACACACACACACAGAGAGAGAGAGAGAGAGAGATTGAGAGAGAGAGATTGTTTCCTCTTTGCTTCTTTTTGCTGTGTTTCACAAAGCCGATCAAGTCATTATAAAATCCTTTTTTGTTTTGGGATTTTTGTTGTTATTGTTTTGTATCTTTGTATCTTTGAGACAGAATCTCACTATGTAGTCCTGGCTGGCCTGGAACTTCCTATATACACCAATCAGGCTATCCTCAAATTCCCAGAGATTCAGCTGCCTCTGCCTTCTGAGCGCTAGGATTAAAGGAGTCTGCCACTACATCCAGTTTATAATCACACATATTTTAAAAGTCCAAAGTAAGTGTATGATCATTAGTAGAAATAAAACAAAAGCCAGAACTCAAAGACATGCAAAGAAAGGTTCACAATGCCATATCTCTGCCAACATTCTTGTTCCTTGCCTGCGAACAGACAGGTGTGTTGCAGTCTTCCACACTTTCTACTGGGCTTATGTGAAGGCATAGAGCAACCCTAGGAAATCTCACATGTCTTTTATAAATATCAGATGATGCATCTTAACTGTGGAACTTACTCCATCACTAATATATCATGAACATTTCCCCTTGGTCAACAGAGACAGTTCAAACCCATTATTTTTAGAAGCTGTAACATGTTTGATCATCCCCCAGCTGCCTTTGTGGTTAGATGGAGTCACAGTACTGAGTTTCGCCCATGTAGTGTGGACAGAAGATAGGATGCCACTCCTAGGCCTGACCCATGGAGTCTGCCCACAGAAGGGGGCTTGTTTTCTTCTCCTGTCTGCCTGCTGGAGATGAAGCACTCAAGAATCACCCACACTCGTCTGCTGTGGGAACCAGAAACTCGCACTGTGTTCGATCGCTATTTGAATTATCTCCCATGGCAGCCTGTGCTGTTTCACTGAGATAACTGTCACACTATACTGCTGTTTCATTGTCTTTTTAAACAGAAAACCAAACATAAAATCCAGGTTGTATATCAATCAACTGTGTAGTCGCTTGTTACACAATTTCTTAGGATCCATTAATTCATATAAATATAATCTGGAGTCCAGCTATTTATCTCTGAAAATACGTTTCCATATAACAGGAAGAAGAAAAAAAAGAAAATAAATACGTAAGAGCAAGAATAAAAAAGTTTGCCTGACAGTCAGATGTTTTAGTCATTAATATAGAACTTCATCTAGTTTATTTAGTTTCCTTTGTCTAAGAATTGAAGGACCCATTTTTCTTCTTGAGAGCCATCTTTTTGTTCTTTGTCCCTGAGTCATCACTAAAAAGGTACAGATTTTGTTATTTTAATGGGAGTAGAAACTTCTGATCATGGGCTGTTTGTTTATTTGTTGGTTGGTTGGTTGTGTTTGTGGTTTGGGTTTTCCCCTTTTACTTTTGAGACAGACTCTCAGCTCTATGTATTCTGGTTTGCAACTCACTGTGTGACTAAGCTGGCCCTGCAGTCATGACTACCCTCCTGTCTCAGCTTCCTGATTGCTAGAATTACAGGCATAACACCTGGCTTGTTGCTTGTTTTGCTTTTGCCTTAAAGGTGGGGGTGAAGAACAAATGAAAAGATGTTGGGAAAGTGAAAGAGAGGGAAAATTTTAAAAATAAACAGGACTTGCCCAAGATCTTGATGAAGCACTTTGGATAGAATAGATTGTCACTTGGTAACAGGTATGATTGACAAAAGGGAACAAAAATAGAGGTGTTTGTGGGGGGGGCATACAGTGAGGAGGAAACATGGGGTGATAAAGAGATTTTTGTATTTTGTTCCTGGGCCTAACCAACTGAGCTGCTTGATCCACAGCCACAGTCAGGCTCAGTATGGCTTGATGGAGAAACTGACCCAGGCCTAAAAATAGTATAAGAAAAAACATACTTTAGGATACACCACTCAAGGATATACAAAAGAAACCATCAAATCACAGCCATTGGGTCATAGGTTTTACTAGTCTATCAAGCACACTAAAACTGTAGGCATTTGTGTGATTTCTCAAATTATTATAAAGCCCCAAAGATGGAGTGTTCACGGCCCCCAGAGGTGAACTTACTACTATCATTTTACTACATAGACATAGTGTCAAACTGCCCCCTAAATTCGTATGTCTATACCCGTAGATGAGTCCAGCCCTCAGACCTCATCAAAGAAGTTTCTTTGTGCTGCAGATGACAGTTAACATGGTAACACACAAGAGAGCAGAGAATAAGTGTCCGTGGCAAATGGAATATCTTTATTACCACCACCACCTACTAAGTAAGGCTCAGGGACCAATACAGAAGAAGGGGGTGGAAGGGCTGTAAGAACCAGAGGGTGAGGAGGACCAGAGTTAAGCAGGGTCCTCCAGACATAAGCGGGCCACTGTGCTTATGAACCCATAGCCTCTACACAGTAAGATCATAGGATCAAGACAGCATTCTAGCTGTCTAGGGGGAGAAATTAACAAGACCTCACCCCTCGCTGAGGAGCTGTTGATAATTGATGGCTTATGGGAGAGGGAGAGTGGGTTTTTTTTTCTCTTTTTTAAGGGTATGGTCCCAGGTGGGTTGACCATCCTCCAGTGGATAGCCCTGTGCCCATGAGTATGTGGGCAGTACAAATAGGATTTGGTGGGATATTGAGAGGAGAGGGGGACAGAGTTGGGAGTGGGTCAGGGAGGTGGAGTGGACCTGGGAGGGGTTAGGGTGAATCTGATCAAAATACATTGTATAAAATTATCAAAGAATAAAAAATGTTATATTTTAAAAAAGAAAGCGCAAAAGGTGACTACATGTCTGATTGGGTTCATTCCTCTGCATTCCCAGCTTTAACCCCTAAATTCTCCTGTAACACGAATAATAAAAACTCAGAGACAGATATTGGGGTTCAAGCTGAAGATCAGAGAAGCAAGGTAACCAACCACTAAAGAGACCTTTGACCTCTACCAAATCTTCAGACCAAAAGAGCGAGATCCTGTCTCCATGAATCCTCAGACTCCACACTCCTGTGAGTTCCTGCCTCTTCCCCTTTACACTCCTCTTTCTGTCCAGCCATATTGCTTCTGTCTCCACCTTCCTAGTGCTGGGATTAAAGGTATATGACACCACCTCCTAGATCTGTTTCTAGATTGATCTTGTGTGGCCTAGGGTAGCCTTGAACTCACAGAGGTCCGTTTGCCTCTGTCTCCCAAATCCTGGGATTAAAGGTGTGTGCCACCACTCCCTGGCCTCTAGTAGTTTAGTTTTACATTCTGATCTTCAGAAAAGCTTTATTTATTAAGATACAAATAAAAGATCACTACTCCTCCTAGTTTTTCCTCGTCTCTCCTACAGCCAATCCTGGCAGTGCTGTATCCTGGGATCAGCATCCCAGTCCTTCTCCATATAGTCAGATGACTTGCTACCCCTCTAAAGTGCAAGTGTATTGGGCAAGGCGGCTTCCTGGGTGTAAGGGCACAAGATTCCCATCCTAAGGGACTGTGCCCTTACTCTACTGCCATGGTCTTGAAAGCTATCTCTGAAGTTTCTGAGGTAGGAAGAAGCCCTTGGACTTCACTTTGAACATGATTATTCTTGCTGGATGGGGTAGTGGATGACTGGAATCCTAGTACACAAGAAGCTGAGGCAGGAGAATCGCAAGTTTGAATCCATCTTGCATTATATAGCAAGACTCTATATATAAAAAATGAAGGTGGGGAGGAGGAAGAAGGCAAGAAGAAGGAAGAGGAAGAAGGCCAAGAATGGATTCTGGCCCTACTGTCCTTAGGTTTGGGTACATGTATTTGGCAGTTCTGCAGCAAGAAAAAGAACTTTGGGGGTGCTAAGCCTGTTTCTGTATTGCACCCCTGATCTCTGGAGCATGTGGAGTTGCAGAGGGAGGCTCATCCTCTGGGGGAGGAGTGTACCAGTGCATTGTATTTCCATGTGTCTTACGGCCTTGTGTGTGAAGGCAGTTAGCCTTCTATATCTGAGGGTCTTATATCCTTGACCAGGATTTTTTAACTGAATCTGTATTGAATATTTCATCATTTTCCCTCTGGAGTCTAGTACAATGGCTCCTTACACACATTTACATTGTATTAGGGATTGCCAATAACCTAGAAATGATTCAAAGTATACAGGAAGAGGGCTGGCAAGTTGGCTCAGCAGGTAGAGGCACTTGTTGGACAAGCCTGAGAATCTGAGTTCAGTCCCCAGACTGAACCAAGGGAGGAGAGTACTGACTCTCAGAAATTGATCTCTGACATTCACACATATTCTGTGATGTGATGTGCATGCCTGTGTTCACACATATTACATTATATGCAATAGTAAAAATAAATAAGATAAAGCTCATAACACTTCCCTGCTTTGAGGTTCAGTAACAGCTCCTGAGGAACAACATTTAAGGTTGATATCTAGCTTATGTGTACCTTCACACACACACACACACACACACACACACACACACACACACACACACACACACACACCATTAGTTATTAACTCTACAGACTTCGAATCTGGACTGTCTCTTGAAACCAGCAATTTCTACTGCCCCTTATTATCACAATGGCCTCCTCACTTTGCCTCTTTGTTGCGGGCCTCTCTACAGCCAGTGTTTTTCCACCACCTGCCGCTAATTCTGTGGCTCCTTAACTTCCCATTAGCTCCAAGCAAATCCCAGTTCTTTGATGCAGTTTAGGAGGCCTTTCCTGATACACTTCCCTGACCTTCTTTCCTTCTTTCCCTTTGGCCTCTCTCCCAGCCTCCTGGTCATCCTTTATGCTCTAGGCAGACTGCCCTCAGCTGAGTGCTGTGACCTCTCATTCCACAGACACTTCCCGGGAGTGTCTTTCCTAACATTAGGGGGTTGGTTTTATAAGTATCACTTCCTTTACGATGTCCCCATCTGGTGTGCTCCTAGGTGTGGGCAAAATCAGCGCAAGAGGGTGGCCACAGTCTTTTTTTTCTATTAACCACCGAAGAGAACCCTGAAATCCTTACTCTCTTTGCCAATTCCTTCACCCCTAGAAAGAAGGGGAGAGGTTAATTTAATCCACATGAGGAAGCCCTGAGAAAGCTGAGGGTGGAAGAAAGGAGATTTTCTAACTCTTGGCATGTATTGTGAATCTAGAGCCTCCTTGGTGTTGGAGAAAAAAGGAAAGAGAGAGAGAGAGAGGTGAAGAAGAAAGGAGAGAGGGATAGAGAGGAAGAAAGAGAGACAGAGAGAGGACTTATTCTTGACTGCGGCAATATGCTAAGACTGGATTTGGTGGGTTCCGGAGTCTCAGGCATCTTGTGTCTTGTCATTAGTTCCTCGGAGCATGATCCCACTATCTTGGCTGTAACCCTTGTTTACTTGTCTCTTTCCCCAATGGAACAGATCACAGGACCAGGCATGTAGTAAACCCTCTAACGATTGACTAATAAATGAAAAAGAAACTGTACAATAAGACAGGCACACAACAAAATAAAGACTCAAGTCACAGAACAGTTAGCAAATATGCCTGTAGTCATCTGACAACTGTGCTGTGGAAGCAGATGCTACTGTATTAGCCTAGCTCCAAAAGTCACACCCTTTGTAACTGCCCAGGTACTGCCAAACTCCTGGGGCAAAGGTCAGAATCTGCTTTATCTTAAATACTTCTTGAGCTAGAGAATATTTCAGGAGTGGTGGCGCCCTTGTCCACGCTGGTGCAGTCTGGCCTCTGCTGCGTAATTAGCACTGAGGAAGCCCCTAGGAAATGTTGGCTCTAGATACATATCAGTGAACAAAACAGCAAATGCTGCAAGGAACTTCCATCTTAATAGGAACAATAAAAAATGAACTTTAAAAACAAGAAATAAGTAAATAATTTATGTTAGAAGACTATTAAGTCTATGCAAGCAAAACAAAACAAATCAAACAAACAAGCAAACAACACCAACAAAAACCCAGGGAAATAGGATAAGAATAGGATTTTTTTTTTCTCTTTTGACACAGAATCTTGCTGCATGGCCTTGAATTCACTAGGTAACCCAGACTGGACTTGAACACAAAGTGATCCTATTGCTCCCAAATGCTGGGATTGTAGGTGTGTGTCACTGTGTCTTAGGATGGGAATTTTATTTATTTATTTTCCTTTTCGAGACAGGGCTTGTCTGTGTAACAGCCCTGGCTGTCCTAGAACTCTGGAACTTAAAAGAGATCTGCCTGATTCTGCCTCCCCAAGCCAGAATGTAGTTGCAACTGTAACATTGTTACCAGAAATCACAGCCAGTTTCTCTCTTTTTGGCAGCTGTTACAAATATCTTGAACTATTGTTTCCATTCATTGCTACTTTGTAGCTATTGGATTTTCCGATTAGATCTTGTTCTTTAGTGTATCAATAAACAGATACTTAGAGTAGCTGTGTTTCAATACACTTAGTTTCTTTGCAACCCTATTCATCTCTTGGAAGTTTGTAATCCCAGTACTCAGGAGGTAGAGGCTGGAAGATTTGAAACTCAAAGTTACCCTTAGCTACACAGAGTTCAAGACTAGCTCCTATCTGCCACCGTTTCTCTCAAAACAAAGCAAGGGTTACAAACAGTAGGAAAAGAAAAATGGGTTCAAGTAGAGGACAGCAGGGAGACAAAATAGGCTGTACTGTCAAGTGGGGAGGGCACCACCTGTAGTGTCCCATGGGTCTGAGTTTCTAGCACATTCTCTCCCTGGCCATCCTCAAGCAACTGTTGCTTGGCTCTGGCTAATGCTCAGAGTCAGGTGTGCCGTGGTGACGTCTTGTTGTTTGCCAGCCTGTTTCATCCTGAAAACCTCCCACAGCTCTCCATTCTCAAAGTACCTAGCATTCAAAGGCTTACTTATGCTTTGTTGAGATAAGATCTTACTATGTAGTCTACGTTGGCTTGGAATTCTCTACGTAGTTTGGACTGGCCTCAATTTTGGTGGTGGTGGTGGGGTGGGTAAAGTGAGGGCAGTACTAGGAACTGGACCTAGCTAGGCCATCGTATGAGGCGCTCTGCCTTTGAGTCAAGGCCCCAGTCTTAGCCTCAGCGTCTTGATCTTTCTCTGCCTCTTGCGTTCTGGGATTACATGTGTACACCATCACATGCAGTCAGCGTTGGAAATCGATGAAATACTGTCGGAAGGGCCAATAGTGTGTGTGTGAGAAAGAAAGAGAGATCTTTTTGTTGTTCTGCTTTCTATTTAAGCATCCGACTCAAGGAGATAAAATAAACTAGCTCAAATCAGGCAGC
This sequence comes from Ondatra zibethicus, assembly GCA_004026605.1. Lineage (NCBI taxonomy): Eukaryota > Metazoa > Chordata > Mammalia > Rodentia > Cricetidae > Ondatra > Ondatra zibethicus. Next base: position 36,319 of record PVIU01007328.1, on the reverse strand, counting down.
AGTGTCTGTCTCCTAAGGAAAAGATAAGCAAATTGGCAACTCTGACTGCTGATTAAGTACCACCCAGGGCAAATGGAATGTGAATGGAAGATATTGCCATATTGCAAATTATTTTAAAATTCCAATTCATCTCACACATACAGTGAAAATCCTCAGGATTCTGTGACAAAGGATCCTTTGTTTCTTAAAAAAAATTTTTTTTTTACACTTTGAGGGTATAGAAATATTTTTAAAGAGCTATATGTCAACTGTGATAAAAAATACTATCAAGAAGTAGCAAAAATAGAATTCTTAAATAAATTAAGATGCTATTAGCTGTGAGGATGGATTGTCCTGTGATAGCTATGTTCACGGAGAAGTCTCTTCTGTCAATCAGATCAGAGGTCAGTGCTTCGGAGCCTGGGTCTCCTCCTCACACCCACCTCTCTGTCTCCGCAAGCCTCCAGCTACAACTTCAGGTATCCTATGCTACTGGGATCCCATCCTGGAGGAGTGGGATGTGGGGGGTGGCAGTGGTCAGTTCCTATGGAATATTCTTATCAAAAAAAAACCACTTTCCCTGTAGCTCCAAAATTCACCTTTTACCTCCATGGCTAGAGCAGGCCACCACACAGTTGCCACTGGAACTGATTACTTTATCGCAAATTGACTTAGACTATCACTCCTGGGGCGGGCGCATTGTTGTTCAAATAAAACCCAAGTTGCATACCTCATGGGTCTGCTCCACAGAGCGAAAGCTCCAGGAGACTAAGCAAAAAGAATCCTGAAACTTTAAGCTGTGGAAATATATGAATCTTAGCTAAGCTAAAAGCAAGTAACCCCCTGAGACTAAATTCTTTCTTACATTTCATTCGGTCACTTATATTTTGTACTCCCAGGTCACACTCTAAAGATTACTCAGAAACATCCCTTTTCACCAATCCATGTGCCTATTAAGCTCCTCCTTCATATCTGACACTACAGCACTTCACTTGCTGGAGATGCCTGTGTGCTCTGCTGATTTCTACCGATGATGTGGACATCATTATCCTATCCTATGGAAGAGAAAACTGAGACTTAGATGAATTCCATATCATCATCTAGTTGGGAGCAATAGAATTGAGAACTATATTTCCCATGTTCCATTCTTGTTTAACTGTTTCTAAAGAGGGGAAGATAAAACATTAAAAAATTTGAACAAAGAACTTTAATCCTATGTGGGGTGGTAGCAAAAATGGACCCAGGATGCGCTTCAAGGAGACCAAAGGATAACTAACTTCTGCAGGTGGGGGCGTCAGGCAGGGCTTCCTGAAAGAACTTCAGCTGGGTCTGAAAGTGTGGTGAGGACAGATGGGAGATGAATGCAAGGACTAAGGGGTGTGGCCACTGCTCAGGATGCAGCTGGGGCAAGCGTGGGGAATGAGATTGGAAGGTTTGCTTGGGGCAGATGGCAATGAGATTCAAGTGTCTGGTCAAAGTGATTAAGGTTTACTGTTAGGCAAGGTGGTAGTGAGTCAGCAGCTCTGAGCAATGGTGGCTGCAGGAAGACAATTTTATCAACAAGTTATGTGCATTCAAGAAAAAAAGACTGGAGTCAGGGTATCTGGCTAAGCAGGGCTGACTGGACACTAGTAGCCAAGAGAGAGAAGAATATGAACTGGGGGGGGGATGGAAGAAGAGAAACAGTGGGCATTACTATGGATTTGAGATGGTGGTGGAAACACAGGAGAATGCCGATTCCTCAAGAAAAGCAGAAGAGTTCCATTTGCTAGAGGTTTCTAGAAGGCTATTGGGAATGTGGGACCAGATCTAGGAACACTCCAGCAATGTCACAATCAGCCTAAAAGGAATAGACAAGAGCTTGTCAAGAGAGAGCAAACAGCAGGGAGAGCTTAGGAAAGACACAGGCCATCAAGGGCAAGGAGGGGAAGCAGCCCCTAGCCTCCCCTCAGACCACGTGGTTACAGAAGATGTAAATCTATGCCAGAGGGAATAAATGCTAACCCAGACACCATGCCTAGATCCCTGAGTCAGTGGATTAGGTGCTTGGTCTGGATCCCAAGTCTCTAGCTGTCTCCCGCGGGGTTTTGATGCAGGTGGCTCAAGGACCACACTTTGAGAAACACAATCACATCACCTCCCTGTGTGATCTCACTCCCACCCCCACCCCCGGTGGATTAGCACCATATTATACATGTATGACTCAAAACAGCCCATAGCCATTGAAAATTTCTTGGCTGAACTCCAGGCTCTGACACCCACCTGCAGCTGAGCACCCCTGTCTGAATATCTCAGAAACCTTGAACTCAGTGTGTTCAGAATCCAGCTCATTTTCTCCCCACACCTGGTGCAAACTGGATAAAGCACAGGTTCCTCAGTTTGGCATAGTCTCCCCCAGTGTCCTCCTCCACCACAGCCTCCGGAAGTATTCTTGTCTTGTCCAGATCCTGGATGCATGGGCTTTTCTATGTTGCTGTCCTTTCCCAGAATCCCCAGGCTGGCCACAGACGTGCCATCACCTCTGACCCCAAACACACTCCTTACCATTCATCCCCCTGTGCTACCTTTAGACCACAGGTATCCATGTCATGACCATGCTCATCTATTGAATTGTGTTCTTTCACTGATGGTTTTCCTTTGAACTTCAGTACCTCAAAAGCCAGGGCCGTGGCTTTTATACTCCCAGATCTTGCTATAGAATTTAGCACAAAATAAGCAGTCACAGGACAGCTGATGAGTTGAATTTCCCAAGAGGAAAGAGGGGAAGGGGGAGGGGAGGAGGGAAAGAGAAAGGAAGAAGGAAATGACCAGGAAAATTGAAGGGCAATTTGAAACAGTTTGCAGAGAGAGGGGAATGACTGAAGAGGAATGGCAGTGTCTAAGTGATGCTTGCCTAGGAGATCCAGTGGGGGAGAAGCTGAGAAACGACACTGGGAATGGCATCTAAGAGATCACTAACAACTTCAGGACAGTGTCAGCCCAACAGTCCTCTGCCACACGGGCCAACCCCTCCAGGACCTGCCTCACAGGGCAGGCTCATGTCAGCGGGGCAAACTTACAATATAAACATGATACACAGTGATGCTCAGGCCCTCTGATTCATCCTTGGGCCAGGCTGGCATGATTTCACAGGACCTGCTGGCCTTGTAAACCGCTTGCCTTAGCCTCCTTCTCTTGCTATGTCCTTCCAAACTTCTCTGTGTACCCTCTCTGCCTAGTTTGTTCAAGTTCAGCCTGAGCTGCCTGTAGGCAAGGAGCTCCTGCCTGCCTTTCCATGATCACAGAAGTCCTCCACAGGGCCTGGTTACTTCTCAGAATGGCTTCTTAGGAACAAATCACCCCAGCCTGTCAATCCTGCCTCCTCCAGCAAAACCGCCCTGCCTTCCCCACGCCTTCATTACAGCTTCTCTCTCTTGCATTGGTGGATTACATTTTGAAATTCTGTTCTTCCTCTTCTCAGCTGAGTGTTCTTGGGGCATCAACTTGCCTGCCCACACTCCCGCCAAGGTGTCTGATCATTTTTCGTCTATAAACAGAAGCAGAAAATGAATGCTGTTCCCCTGTCATCCTGGCCTTGTCCATGCAAGTCCGCTAAGGTTACCTGCATGTCTGTTTTACAGTCGTGTTCCCTTTGCCCTGCCAAGCCTCTGGTCTGTTCTACCCTTTGCCCTTAAAGCTATAGCTGTTTTCATTCCTCATTTGAATGCACTATCTACTCTTTTCAAATCCTCTGTGCCTGTGATATTTGTCATTGAACTGTCATTATTAAATACCACTCTCTGACAAAAAAGATCATGGAAAGCCAAGCAAAAGTAGAAACATAAATGCATTTCTTAAGAATAACTGAGGAGAAATTAGTAAAACAATAGTGAAAACAAAATTGGCTCTTATGAGTTGTTAAGAAGCAGAATCAAAACAGAAAAGAGGAGCTGATGAAATAAAGAATGTGTGAAAAGACAGAAAGAAAGACAGGCATGATGTCAGAAAGAAAACAGAGACAAATAAGACCAAAGGAGAGATCTGACTTGTGTGTCTCTGAGTGTTGCCCATTGTGTGTTTAGAAGACATTCTTCAGAAGTTTCTACCTTACTTTACCTTAATTTTTAAGTCCTTCTTCCTTTTGTTCCTCCCTCCCTCCCTTCTTTCCACCTTTGTTTGCTTGCTTTCTGAGATAGTTCTCTTATTACTGACGAACTCACCAAGCAGACTGGTTTTTTGGCCAGTGAGCCCCAGGGACCTGCCTGACTGGCTTACAAATAAGTGTTACCGCAATGAACTTCTTTTTATTTGTGGGTCCCAAGGATCTAACTCAGATCCTCATGCTTGCAAGGCAAGCACTTTACCAAAAAATGCTATCTCCCTGCTCACAGAGGTGATTTTGGGAGCGAGAACTTGAGAGTGTGACCTGCTTCCTCTAGGCACATTTTTAATAGACAGACCACAGGCTCAGATTCAGAAATAAGAAGCTCTCAGGAAAACAAGAATCGTAACACCAAGTCAAAATAGGATACAACTTATACAAACACCCTGCTCCAAATACCTTGGGTGGGGGTAACAAAACCCACACCCTTAAAATATATACCCAAAAGACTACTCTCCTTACCTGGTGGCCTTGAAGATTCTGCAATAGGTGTTTTCACAACTGGAGGCCCAAATACAGAAAGAGACCATTTGTCACTTGTCATGTAAACAAAAGGACACAGAAATGAGGCCAAGGCTTGTCCACATTTACTAGTTCCTGAGAGAGCTAGGGGTTGTTCCAATTTGTAGAAAGGTGAATTAAGAAGTGGTAGCTGGGGGCTGGAGAAATAGCTCAGAGGTTAAGTACACTTGCTGCTCTTACAGAGGATCCGGGTTCAGTTCCCAGCATCCATATGGTGGCTCACAATCATTCATAACTCCAGTTCCAGGGGCCTGACCCTGCCTTAGTTAGGATTGCTATTGCTGTTATGAAACAAAAGGCAATTTGGGAAGGAAAGGGTTTATTTCACTCAGTTCCATACAACAGGCCATCAAAAACAGTGAAGGCAGGAACTCAAGCAGGGCAGGAAGCAGGAGGCAGGAGCTGATGCAGAGGTCATGGAGGGGAGCTGCTTACTGGTTTGCTCCCCATGACTTGCTCAAGCAGCTTTCTTACAGAACGCAGGGGCACCACCCACAATGAGGCAGGCCCTCTCCTATCAATCACTAATTAAGAAAATGCCCTACAGGCTAGCTTACAGCATGATCTTATGGAGGCATTTTCTCAGTTGAGGCTCCTTCCTCTCTGATGTCTCTAGCTCATGTCAAGTTGACATAAAACTAGCCAGTATAGACCCCCTTTCTCTGGCATCCTCAGGCATCAGGCAGGGATGAGGTGTATGCACAGGGAAAATGGTCATACACATAAAATAAAATAAACACTTCTTTTAAAAAGAAGATGTATTTGGCACAGATGATTGCCAACTCCTTGCTAGTTTTCTTGCCTTTTTTTTTCCTTCTAAACATTTTGAAGTTACTTTGCTTTTTGGCCACCTGGAGTTCTATGAATGATAAAAAGCCTGATTTATTAAATGAGTTAATAGTTATAAACTCCTCAGAATGCAGAGCACTAAGGTGTTTATGGAATGAATCTATACACACCTTTCTGTCTCGTCTCACGGGGACTCTTGGGGACGGCAGCGCGGCAACTCACCCTGCCTGTACAGATGCTTTTGGTGGTGTTGACGTCCTCCCTGCCTGGCTGTGCACCTGTCTCTCTGCTCTCTGATCTACCCTCTTCCCACCGTTTAGACACTGGTGTTCCTCAGCCCATCATCTCAGACCCTCCCCCTTCTGCCCCCATGCCTTCCCACAGTGGCCCTTTGCAGTCTGCTTATGCCTGGCGCCTACTTGACTGCAGTCACCACAGGGAAAGGAGATAATTAGCTCTCCTCAGCCTGGCAGTCTGTAAAAGACAAATTGAGGTTCATTTCAATAACAGCTTTTTTTCATCTGTTTGATACCAAGAATGCTAGTGCGACTGAATTTTTTAACTGAAGTTTTGCATCCATAGGGACAGTTATGGTCACAGTGGCCTGAAAAGGAGGCAGGTGTCTTACCAATATGGCTCCCTCATGCTCTTCTTTAGTGAGAACTCCATTTCTTTGCCCACTACGTGTGCATTCCCATGGGAAGGAACGTCAAGATGTTTTCAGCTAATAAAAGCCACTTTCATTTTATTGCACATTGTGTGTGTGTGTGTGTGAAGCATCCCAGAGAATAAGGCTACCCAGATTATCTGCTGCTCACCAGCATCTCAGATGGAGTTAGAAGTCATTACTAATCAGGAACAAGTGCTGAGCTAAGGGCTAACTGAGAAAGCATGCTGGGGGAGCTTGCCCCAAGGAGCTGCCAATGCAGGTGTGGGGCAGAATATTTACACAAAAAGAGAGAGTCAGCCCAGGGAAAGGAGAGATAAAAATCAGTGGGGCTGGTCACAGGGAGGCGTTTGGAATAGTAATAACTACCTCTTCTTGAACCCATACTATGCAGTCACACTTTAAATGAATTCTCTCGACTCTAACCTCAGAAGCTGTGGGGAGAACTATATGAACTGCCTTTGCAAAAGAAATCAAGTTCTTAAGTGTTGTGCTGACAGCGGTGAGGATGGAATAAGTTGTATCACCCGCTGCCTAGGGATAAGATGGTATATAAACAAGACCTATGTGGTTTCTGCCTTCATTGAACTTACAGACAGAAATACACTCTCCAATCTGGTAGCCACTAGCCACGTGTGTCTATTAAAATTAAGTTTCGGTCCTCTGTCAGACTAGCTGCATTTCATTGTGTGTTCAGTGTCCATAAGTGGATGGAGACCATCAACATGGCCAAAAGTTCTGTTGTTGATCAGCATGGAAAGGGACAGAGGAAGCAATAAGCAATGAGTATCTACGTGGTACAGGCGGGGTAGAGACCGATGGATGTGGGGGAGCATAATATTGCTACTGCTATTCTTATTCTAATCAAGATGTAGAAACCAAGGTTTGGTGAGGTCAGATAATGAGACCAAGTTCACACACCTGCCAAATGGGAGATCTGAGATTTGAACTCAGGCTTGTCTTTTTCATGTGCTATTTGGGTCGTTTTAGGACGGGAATGAGCCAACCCACAGGTAGAAATTAAAGTGAAAGGGCACCCCTGGTGGGAAAGTGAAATTTTGGGCAAAGGCATAGATGAGCAAGGCTGGCAGAGGACCACAGGCAAACCAGTCTGGCGGGAGAGGCCACGATTTGCTGAAATCATGTCCTAGGAGAGGTAAGTTGGAACCTGCCTGTCTTGACTAAAAGCCAAGGAACTAAGAAACTTAGTACTAGACGAGGTTGAGTCTTTATAGGATGTAAGCAGGAGCATGAAGTGGCCAAAACCATGCACTATGATACAGCAGCAGTACTTAGGAACAAGCATCTGTGGACAAAGCTAGGGAGACCAGTTAAGGATTAAGGAGACAGAAAGGGATGAATGAGGGTGTGAAGAAAGATCAGCACAGGACCTAGTGATCTAAGGTTAAGGCTCGATACTTTGTATCACTTGACAATTTCCTTTACTATTGTGGGTTTCTTTTCTCCAACTACATGGCAGGCCCAGATGATCTCTGAGAGTCCCCTTACCAATGGCAGTTTATGAGTCTCCAAATGTAAACGGTATTAGGCTAAAAGGAAGCACTAGTTTATGCAGGGTTTAAATATTGAGGCAGAGAAGATGGCTGTCAAGGACCATCCCAAGATGAAGAGAAAATTATTTTCCAGTAACAAAACAAGCTAAGTGTGCGCATGAGCTAGCTTGTCTTGTATTCGGGGTCGATGATGAGCATGGGGTACAGAGGCAGGATGGATGAACAGTGAGAAAATAATGGGCTTAAAAATGTATAGAGTTAGAGGCTGTTGTTTTACACCCCCACCCTCGAGATAGCTTTTAAACTGTTGACCTATGATCCACAGGTAGGAAATAATAGAAATTACTTCAGGTGTCTAGTATTTATATATGAAAACAAAGGGTTTATGAGACAACAGTTGACCTTTTTTAAGGGCAATTAGCACTACTATTTTTTGTTGGATTCTGATAATAATTTGTTGGATTTTCAAAAGCATGTTGCCACCCACTAAATTTATTTTATAATATATTCATGTGTCAGGACTCAACAAGTTTTCTTAAGTTGAAGGCAATGGTAGGGCGTCCTGTGCAGACATTCAGGAGCGAGCTGGAGAGGCAAACCAGGGCAGGACTCCAGGCTGGAAGAGTTTAAAGAACGTTTCGCTCGGATCGGAGCGCATAGAGAAAAGCAAAACCCTGGAACCGCTAGGTGGGACCCTCCCACCCGGATGATAGAGGAGAGGGCTCTTGGAACGGCGGGGGTCAGCCGTTCATCCTGACGCTGCCTTTCCCCGGGCGTTCAGGGAGCTCCCAGAGCATCCTCCGGAGAAGACTACGCGCCCACTCCCTCCATTCATTCCCCTTGCGTGTCGGCGAGCACGGATCCCGAACGCGCTGGGACCAAGACACTTTCCCCAGCCCCGGGACCGCGGTCGGCGGCAGCGAATCGCGCTCCCCGGCCCGGCCGGCGCGCGCACATTCCACGCGCGCACTCCCAAGCACGCACACACAAAGTTGTGGCCGCCTCCACCGCGGAGCTCCGGTCGGCGGCTGCTGGCCAGCGCACCGCGCTCTCGCCGGGCCCGGCTCGCACGGCCGCTCGGCTCCCCTCGGGCCGCGCTCGGCCCCAGCCGACGCCCGGCTCCGTCCTTCGGCTCGGCCTTCCCCGCCTCGCATCCGTGCCATCGGCGCTCGATTGCGCGCGGACTCCCTGGGGCTCTTCCCGGCTCGTTCGCTCGCGCTTGCCCGCCTGCCCGCTCGCGCCCGGCCGCGCCGCCCCGCCCCCGCCCCCTCCCCCTGCTCCTCACGGGCAACTTTTGCCGGCGCCCCCGCCTCACAGCCATGCGGAGCTGAGCTCCGGCCCGGGCCCTGGCCGCCGCAGCCCGCCCCGGCTCCCGCCCTCGCGGACCCGCCCGGCCCTCGGCCTCGGCGCCTTAGCCGCCCCGGGCCGGCCGAGCCCCCCGCGCAGGGCCCGGGCCGCGGCCACGGCGGCGGCGGCGGCGGTGGCGGCGACGCGCCCGCCCGGCCCCCTCCCCCGGCGCCGGCCAAGTGAGGCGGTGATGCGGGCGCTGGCGGCCTGGGCTGAGCCGAGAGCGGAGACACAGGCTCAAGATGGCAGATTCCCACTGAGGCTGAGGGGGCCGAGCTCGCGCGCCGCGTTCCCTTCTCCGTTGCCATGAACCGCGGACACCCCGGCCCCGATGGCCCCCGTGTACGAAGGTAAGGAGCGTCCGGCCGGTGATCCCCTGCTTGCTCGGCCGGCCGCGGCCCCCGCAGCTTTGTTCTGCCCGCGGCCCCTCGCCCGGCAGCCCCCGGCCGCAGCCCCGGGCCCTGGCCGCGGGGGCTCGTGACCCTCCCCGGTGCCCCCATCCCGGGCCCAGACGGGACCGGAGCCGGCCTGGAGCAGGATCTTATCTCCAGGGCAAAGAAGGCGGCTGGGGGGTGTGTGCCGGGTGGGCTGCTGCCCAAAGAAAAGAAATGGGGGCGGCGTGTGGGAAAAGACGGATCCGTGACTGCTTTCTGTTTATTTGTGATAAATGAAGGTGATGCGATCCTCCCCCAGTACCTTTAAATGATCTCCTTCCTACTTGTCCGTCCTCTCTGCTCCCTTTTCCAAACATCTCCACTCCCACCCCACACTCCTTTATTCTTTCCGAGCCTCCGATTTTTTGGGGGTGGTGGTGGTGGTGGCGGCGGCGGCTGTGGAATCCGATTGTGAGGGGCCAAGCGGTGAGAGAGGGTAGAGATGAAAAGTCCATTTCAGACCCAGGCAGAACAATGAAATAGGCTCAAAATCTCCCCGCAATTAGAGTGTGGCAGGGAGAATGTAGTTTGGCTTGGGGGGCGAGGGGGCGAAAGAAGGTTTTCTGGCTCGGCCTGGGTGGATCTGTGTGCTGTGCACCTTCACCTGGCGTTGGCTGATTTTTTTTCCCCGTTTGACTGTCTTCATAAGAAAGAAAAGGTAAGGCGATACAGCTGCCTCGCACACTCTTTCGGTTCTCTTCAGTCAGTTCCGTCAGCTTGCAGCGAGAAAAATCAAACCCGAATCAACTAAGTTTTACACTTCTATGTGTTTTTGTGTGCTTGTAGTAGGGGGCTTTTTCAACCAAAGTGTGTCTAAATTTTCAGTTATTTCATCGTGAAAATGTTTCTCTCGTGAAATCATTGAAATAGCAGCCTTTTACATACTTTTTAGCGTGGGTCCATCTGGCTTTCTTTCGGTTTTGTTCAGATATTCTGTGGATGAAATCGCAAATGAGAGGGAAACGGGTTTGCCAGGAACCAAGAGGAGGGGCGAGGGGAGATTGTAATCCTATAAACAGGGGGAACTGTGGGGCCGAGTGAAACTGGGATCTCATTAATAGTTTTATCTCTGTTAGGAGAGGCTGATTTAAAAAAAAAAACTTATCTGAAAAGAAAATCTGTTATTAGTTCCAGGGCTCCAAATGAATTAGGTTTCTGCACGGAATAAAGTTACCAGCCCGAGTCTGAATAATGAGGCTGTAAATAACCTATGGACTGTAAATATTTTTTTCCAGAGTCTCTTAGAAACAAAGGGGCTGTTTAGAAGGCAACAGAGAAATGTTATTCCAGGGGCTTTCCTTTTTGATTCTGAAGAACACAAGGTCCATTTAACCGTTCCACAAAACAAAACAAAATTTCTGGTCACTCCACCACACAGAATAGGAGCATGCCAATGGGTATGTGAACACGTAGGAGAGCCCATGTCGGCCATTCATTGTTCGTCTGTTCTAGGGGAGGGGGCTGCAGTCAAAGCTCCCACTGTCTGGAGTGCTAAAATGAAACAGTTTTTTCTTTATTAAGTACCTCCTTGAGACTCCCTCTGCTGGACACTCCGGGTGAGCATTTTAGAAGGAACTTGGCATTGGATTCACAACTGTGATAGAGGGCTGCTTTTCTTCTTCCAGGGGCTGGGTAGGTGGGTTGGAGTGTATTTTGTCAACTTTGTACAAAGCCACCTTAGGGACTGCATTTATCATGTTGATTTCATTTGGAATCCATGAGGAATGTAGGCTACTCCCCCCCCCTGTGGGGGGCTATGTAAGCCCTAGTATGGTTGGTCCTATGACTTTATTTCAGTGATTATGTCAGATAAAGAATTACAGGTGTGTAAGGTGCTGCAGTGTAGGACGTGGATCTTGCGGGTCTCAGTTCGTAGTTTTATTTTCCAACCCTCCTCTATTCCAGGCAACCTAATTTGCCACCCCTTCCAACCCTGGGTTTTCTTGAATCTTGTCTGTAGGTTCTCTTAACTGTTCTTTTGCTTGTAGCTTTTTCTTCTCTGAGAGCATCTCTGTACATCTTCATAATTCTTTTCCTAGTCTTGCTCAGCACTACTCCTCTACCAGCTCAGAATCACTCAGCCCAAAGCTCAGGCCTGCTCTTTTTGTGAGGGACTGTTAGGCATGCTGTGAGACAGATAAATGACCTCCACAGTCAAGGACTATGCTTTGGGGACCTTCATTCACTCACAGTGTGTGTATCCAAGACTATAGTGACCTCTCTCTTGACCCGCAGTGACAATCCGTGGACTCAATGAACCTGATTTTTTTTAATCATATCTCAACCAAACCCAGGGACTGTGCATGTGTGAGTGTCGTGTGTGTGTGTGTGTGTGTGTGTTTATGCATGTGTGTGTCTTAAACGAGCAAGACTTCTCCTGCAGACTTCTCCAAGAAGAGGGCTTTTGCCCCCTAATAGTTCACATGATTCTTCTCAGAAGCCTAATGACACACGAGAGTTTTTAGCTGGAATTTCTCAAATGGAGTGTGACCGGAATACTGAGTGAAGGCTGGAATGTAGAAATTTAGACAGGCATGCTGCTTTTGCAACAAAGCATATTTGATAATACAAATTAATAAGTGGTAAAATGCAGTCAGTCTTCTAGGACTTTCTCAAAGAGTAGGGTTATAAGCAGCATGTTAGTTTTCAGTGGCTTGATACTGATCAAGTTAAACTTCTTGTAAAAAAAAAAGGGGGGTTTATTTTCTTTAGAAGGTTAAACATTTGCCTTGTGATTATATTTCTCCATCAACTTGCTTACCAAGCCCTTTTCAGTATGCAGTGCAAAGGTCAACCACAGGGGTCCGTATCCCTATGGGTTCCCAATTAGAGGGACTTAAATTCCAAGTTAACTATGTTGCACTTACCTGAGTTGTGACTTGTTGGTGAGCATGGAGGAAACCAAAGAACCTTTCACATTCAGCTTATAAACACTGAAGTCCCTCATCAGATGGGCCCAGAGAAGACACCTGGCCACCAAACTGAGTCATCTTCCCTCAAAAGAATTTTATGACGTATCAACTATAATATCTTGGCCTGTGTTTACATTTTATGTTTTTAAAGTTAGTAAGTATAGCTATTGTTTTCCTTGTTGCTACATTTGAATAGTGAAGCAAAACTCATTAGTTTTATTCTTGATACTGGACAGGATGGCAGGACACTCAAATCAGAGAAGCTGGAGTTTGGATCAAGCTTATGACCTTGGTATCTTACTTTTCAGAACTTTTAGCCTTTATTGGATTGTGTGAGGAACCTGATATTTAGTAGAGTTCCAGCCTAGAATAGGCATTTTCTTAGTATGTGTTAAATCCCCCTGTCTTCTGAGTTGCTTACAGGCGTGACATCCCCAGGGAAAGTGTAACCCACAAATAGTTTAGAAAATCAGTAATAGCAACATTTCAATTTCAATTATTAATCTCCTACTACTCCTTTTGGGAAGGAAGCAGCAACAGTAAACTTCCCATAGCCATGGAAGAAAGAACTTTTTTTTTTTCTCCTCTGTTACCTTTCCAGAGTGTCCATTCCTGTCAAGTTTCTGCTGGTTTCAGGTACAGAATGCCTCTTCCATATTACAAATGTGCACACAGATCCTAAGACAGACGTTGAGGGGCTGCAGCTGTGTTGCTGGGAAGGCATCCCTAAGAATGAAAGGGAACCTTTGCCCTTAGCAAGGACCCACTACTATACAAGGTGGCAGGCTGGGTAAGGAGTCCCCAAAGGTTGCTTACTGGTTCTTAGAGGAGAGCTCCTACTCAGCCACATGCCAGGGTCAGCTTCACTAGGCATTAAATATGAATTTCTTACCAAAGAAAATTTGGGGCTTTATGCAAATTATAGCTGCTTAGATTCTTCATATTTTTTGTTTCATGCTCCTTCATTTTTTTCTTCCTTTCTCGCATAGAGATCAGTCTTAAGGATCTACCTTTGAGGTTTGCATGGAACAAAATAGTGCTGATTAGAGGGTAGGACATTTGTGTATTTTTTATTGTTCTCTGAATGCATGCTTTGCTAGTGCTTTCTGGTAGCCTTAGTATGACGATTCAACTGCTTGGGGTTGCAGTCAAAGGCTGGATTCAGAATAATACTAGCAGACTTGTGTAACCACCAATAGAGTGTGAACTTGAAAAGCCCAAGCTCATAATAGCTCCATCTCATGTGACAATACCTTGTTGAAGGAGGGGAGAAAAAACCTAGAAAATTGAAAACCCAGAGTACAGGAAGATCTTTATTTTTTCTTTAAAAGAAACTGAGACTGATAGGGGTTAGTGATGGTGATTCTGACTTAGATTGTGATTTGAGTCATGTACTTTCTACACTCTCTACATGTTGAACTCCCTGTTTGTTCCCTCATTCTGCAGACCAGGGTGCATCTTTCATGCTTTCTGTGAGCAAACATTTACAAAAGTTCTGTGTCCTGGGCCTCATGGCCGGTTCTGTGTTTGGAGAAATGATAAAGACCTGGCCTCTGACCTCTAGGAGTTCAGGAATAGAGGAAGTGAAAGTCAAAATATTTAAAGGTGTACAGACTCCCTGGGGAGTGTGTCTGATCCAGATGCAATGGTTGTTTGTTTGTTTTTGTGTGTGGTAGTTCTTACATACTTTTGTTTTCTTATGGTGTATAGGGAAGACTCCCAACTTCCCTTTTATGTTGAAATATTTTCTTTAGGTGAACTAAAAGAATTATGTATGAATTTCAAAGCTTCTCATTACAGATTTCCTTAGAAATTTCTTAAATATTAGCATCTCTTTTGCATAGAATGCTGTTTTCCTCTTTTGTTATTTAACTTTTATTGTGTATTCTCATCAACACAAATGCAGTTCTCACGTGCACATGCTGCTGGGGTACTTTTTGTTTTCTACATCTAGAGTTGAAGACTGTTGTGCCCCATTCATGTGCGCCTGTTGGAGAATACATTCCTGGCTTCACAGGCTCACTTGTATTCCAGATAGTCGTGTGGTGGGCACTCACTAGCAGGAACTGGATGGAGGAGTCAGTCACACAGCAGCTTTCGGCAGTTATTTCCCAGGAGCAGGTCTTTCTGGGAAAAGCCTGGCTGTACTCTTACCTCAGGGAACATAGGACCCTGGAGCAGCAGCCTCTGAGAAATGATAGCTGCCTCCCTGACTTCAGCAGAATCTCCAGGGTCAGGGGTAGAGGGATATACCCTTGTCTGATCATGTATTAGATGGCATTTTTTTCTATTCCCCTTATGGCCTCTGAGGAAAGACCCCCTGCTTCTCCTCTGTGACCTTTCCAGAGTGTCCATTTTCTTCGAGCTTCTGCTCGTTTCAGGTAGAGACGGCCTCTTCCGTAGCAACACTTCTGTGCTGTCTTACAAATGTGCACACAGATCCTAAGACAGACTCTGAGGGCTGCAGCTGTGTTCCTGGGAAGGCATCCCTAAGAATGAACGCAAACCTTTGCCCTTAGCAAGGACCCACTCCCTGACTTGAAATCTTCCACTCACTGGTAGCTGTTATCTAGGAAAGAGCATTAGCAACTCCTTCATTAATCAGTTCTAATATTCCATGAATCTTATGGTCCGGAGATCCCTGGACCTGCTGGAAATCTCGTCTCCTTTCAGTCAAACTTGTTTTCTGTTACTTTTTTCTCTAAACCTTTCATATACTTGAAGATAACAACTGTACTCTACTTTTTCGCCACAGAACTTGTTTTTGTCTCTGAAACATCTCCTTTCTCTGTTGTGAACTCTAGTTTCTCTCTATTAAGAAAAATGGTGCTAATCAAATCTGAGGGCAATTCTTTAATAATATTCTTATTAGTATGGAATATACAAGAAAAGGGACTTTAGGGCTCTTATTTTCTGGGGTAGTTCTGGGGGGCCAGAACCTTTGTGTGTACCCCCCCATTGTAGTTGTGCAATTCCTTAACCCTAGTAGGAGCTTTATAAACATCCGAAGCATGGACTGTTCTGTTTTTTGTTAAAGAGAAGTCTTTTGTTTTTTAATTTGTTTTTATTAAGCTATATATTTTTCTCCGTCCCCTCCCTCCCTTCCCCTTCTACCCTCTCCCATGGCCCCCATGCTCCCAATCTACTTAGGAGATCTTGTCTTTCTAATTCCCATGTAGATTAGATCCATGTATGTCTCTCTTAGGGTTGACTGTTCTTTTTAATGTCATCTAAGCAATACTTTACAGCAGCCCAAGAGTCATGACTTGCTAGTACTCACTTGGGTCTTGAGTCTTTTTTATTTTTTTGAGATAGGCTCTCACCATTATAGCTCTGCTTGGCCTGGAACTCAATAAGTAGACCAGACTAGCTTGAAACTCACAGAGATCCACTTGCCTTTGCTTCCAGAGCACTGGAATTAAAGGTATGTGCCACCATGCCTTCCCCTCCACCCCCTGAATATTTCTTATACTCTTGTCTGACATCCTCACCCCCTACCAAGCTGCCACCTTCTGGTAGACTATACATATCTCTGAATTTCATCTGCCTATTTCCAGCTCTTCGGGCCTTTCTTAACTATGTGCTGCAGAGCAGACACAATGCAGAGCACATAAAGCATCACAACTTGCACTGCACTTGACTGAAGAAAAGAGTGCACAGTGTCTTTATGTTTCGGTGTAATATTAGTTCATCCAGGTTAGAAAGGACAGTGTGTCAGATTCTTGATAGATTCTGAGTCAGCGAAAGCCATACCTGTTTTACCAGTCAGTGAGCCAGGTGTTTATGAGAGTCGTTACAAAGCCAACTTACAGAGTATCCTCCCTCTTGACAGTCTGGAACCAGCAGAAAGGACACAGATATAATGGACAGTCATTGCCACTGGGTCATTTTCAGATGGATGACTCCGTTCTTAAAAAAAAAAAAGTTAGGGAAATCATTACCAAAACAAAACAAAACAAATTAGTAAACCTTCACAACTGAAAATTAATTTTGTGGTCTCACTTATTTGTTAACATAATACCAAACAGATCTGTAGTGATTTAGGTAGTATTCTGGTTTAACAATTCTTGCCTAACTACTTTTGCTCTAGTACATTCTGATCAATTAAGTGCCATGTTTAAAGAGAATTAAGACTGTTGACTGTTTTGTGTGTGCTAATGTGTAGACATTATAAAATCCTCTGTCACAGAAAGAATGCCATCTAATACATAATAGAACAAGGGCACCCCCTCCCTGCTGGTTCTGCCCATCTGCAGTGAGATCACTATGAAGCACTTCATAATGTGGGATGAGAAAAGCACTTCTATACAGTTACACATCGCATCTTGATTTAAAAGGCTTATTTGTGAAAACTGGGCATTTCCCTCCATACCAATATTTCCTATTCAATCTGTGAATTATTCTTCAATTATAAAGTGACTTTTTTTAGGGTTTGTCAAAATCCATCATGCCAGTTCTGTGTAGAACTCTGGCATCATCCTATTAAAGAAATCCTTTTTTTTTGTGGTCTTTGTACCTGTTAAAAAAAAAAATCACATGATAAATATTTGGAAAACTGTTTTGTTGCTAGTGGTGGAAGGGTCCCTCAGTCCCCCACCCCAAATAAAGAACTTACAGCGCTCTGACAAAAACAAGATTGTAAATTCCTGGGATTCTGCAGAAAGACAGTGAGTTTACCCTCCACATTCTGTGTACCTGCATCCAGTCATTAAAATCCACACTGAAAGCAGGGATTTGAAACGGGAAGGAAGTTTCAGAGAATCTGAGGGAAAGGGCACATAAGAATGTATACATGTAGTCAGTCAGCTTCTGTCCGTTTATATCTGCAGCCACTGCCTAGAATGATTACTGTTACTCATTAAGTATGACATGCACCGTAAGGAAATGATTAATCAATATTCATTATATTCTGCTTACTGAGATGGGGAAGTTTTCTAATGTATTACAGAATTGAAAATGGTCAAAATAAAGTTATACCATGACTTATTCTGAAAAGGATTTAAGACCACATAAAGGGTTAAGTTTCTGGTAGAGAAGAAAATTAATTTATGTAGATCAATTTCATGGATCAGCCTATTTCAAGGGAAGTTGGGTAAATGAAGTAGTCCTTTATAAAGACAACAGAAACAGCCAAAGCTCTTGTGCTGGCTTAACAAGGTGAATGAGCAGAGTGTATAATGGGATTCATTTGCAAAGTAATTTTTGCTTGGCTGGAGTGGTACGCACAAAATAGAGCAGCAGATGAGGACAGTAAGTGTTTTGGATCAGTTGTCAAAGGTTTAAAAGGGGTTCCAATTCAAGAGACATTTTATGGTGTGGAGAAGGGGACTGGTATCAAAATGATACTTGAACCAGGTAATTTTTAGTGGCCTGAATGTAATAGGAGGAGGGAGGGAACTTGGGAGAGCTTGCCAGGGAGCTGGGTACTGTGGTAGGAGGCGTGAATACTCTGGAGTTGGGCCTGGCATCTGGGTTGCCTAGGAGTACATTCAGAGAGAGTATCTGTCAGTGGTGTCTGGCCCAGTGGTTCAAGAAGTTTTTGTTCTATTTTGTTTCCCTCCTGTATCTCTGGCAGGGATCTAAGATCCGGAGACTAGCTGGTTTGGACAAAACATTTTTTTTCTATTCTTTTAAGAATCTCTATTTTTGTAGGCTCCTTACATTGTACAGGGCCTTCTTGGACCATAGTACAACCTGGTAGGGCCTTCATGAGTTAGTGTTCCACCTCTGACATGTAAGGATCCTAAAGTCCAGATCAATGAAGAGGCTGCAGAGGCCTCTTACTAGGGAGGCCAAGGTAGGGGTGGGGGTGCAGAGAAGCCCATAACAGCCTAGAATGCTGAGGACAGCTTCACTGGACTGCACTGCTTGGCATAGCCCCAGTGTCTAGGTTCCTAGGATTCACCAGAGCCACATCCTGTTGTCCCCAACCTATGGGAAGCTACTGACTTCTGGTCTCCTGGGCTGCCTGAAAGCCTGCAGTATTACACAGAGGCCAGTACCTAAAGGGTGCGTTTTTCTTTCCTCTAGGAGAGCAAGGCCACAGTGCCCTCAGCTCTAGAATTTTCAATTTTCTGTTAGGAACTCATTCCTTATGTTTCCCTGAACAAGTTTGCAGCTTGTCACTATGAGCTTCTTACTAAAAACAGAAAATCACAGGCAAAGGACTAGTACAATCATGATTAGTTTCACAGAACCTCAAAGCACTTTTAAGCCATTAAGCAACTTTTAAAACAATTTTGCCTTCCTAAGGTTCAGTTTTGAGTCATTCTTGCCCTTTGACATGGCCACAAACTTGAGACTTGCCACTGCTTTCAGTAACAACACATGGGACCTGTGAGTACACTTAGAGGGGTGTTGGTTTTGACCTGGCTTGGAGGAATCTCTGTGCTGCTGAGTGACTTCTGGACACAGACTTTAGCACTGACAAAAGCACAACCTAAGGACAGGCTTGCTTACATTAGGAGGGTCCTGGGGCAGGTTCATTATAAGACTCTATTCTGTCTTTCTGGTTGCTGAGTCCAAGTTGCAAGCATCCTACCTTCTCTTGGGACCTGGGGTATCCCAAGGATGCCTGTTGTGCCTTTGAATATACACCCACAGACCCTGGAAAGGCTTGAGAGCCCTGAAGCCCTAGGGATATGGGAAAGAGCAGATGCTCAGCCTATGGATTGGCACACATCTTGACTCCAGGGCCTCCTCAGCCATGGAGTGGGATGGCTAGGCTCTTTGAATCTTGCCGAAAGGGGAAAAGTAGGGGCCTACCTTGCTAGTGGGGGCTACCTTGTGTTTCAAATAATTCAGAAATGAAGACTACTTGAAATATTTTCTTTTCGTACAAATGACAGCTGTTAATTATGTTGCCTCCTATTCTGTTGCTCATTCTCTCCCCTCCCTTCTTCTATCCATCTCATACTTGCAGTTGCTTTGTAAAACACAGGAGTCATGAGACTGACCCGGCCTGTGACTTGCTAAGGTTGCTCTGATAGTCTGCATATTCCTCCCACCAGTGAAGCTTCATGGAAGACCTAGAAATCTGATAGCTACTCCGTTGTATAATATTTGGCCCCTGGCACCTGGGGCCTCCCCTCCTGCTCATGCTTGATAGCATCTCTCCTCTCCACTTTAACTGCTTATTATCTACCCACAGGGCCCCTCTGCCTACCTATTTATTTTTCTGACTCTCTGCATCTTGGGCATGTTTGTGCCTTCTAAGGGATGTCATGGAACTCTGCGAAGTATATCTGTGTGAGGCACTATTTTGGAGGACTACCATTCACCTAGAGGGCTTGCCAAAACATGTGACCCTACCCCTAGAGTTTCTAATTTGTGAAGTCTGGGGTAGGCCCCAGTTGCATCTCCAGTGGAAAGTCATTGTTTTGGAGAAATGCATTCTTAATAAAGAGCCAGTATATGTTTAAAGTCAGATAGCTATTTTGATGAAGCCTTTCTTAAATGTTTGGGGGAAGAGACTTGACATTAGCATGACTGGCAGGCCATGAGAAGCTCAGGAATGTACAGAGGCTGCCTCTGTTCTCTCACAAACCTTCCCATCTCCTCTGGCAGGTCAGCAAGTGCACGAGTTACTTCCTCTGGGCCTTCCACAGCCGGCTAGTCTGTAGTGATGCAGTTTGGCCCTGGGACCCTGGAACAGACTGGGCAGTTATCATTTACACAGTAACATTATTATTAGCTAACATTTAAGAGCTCTGTTATTTTCTCCCATTTATGGAAGGGGAAATTGAAGCTTAGCAATATTTAATAATGTATTCAAAGCCTTCTGACCAGTCATAGTAGAGCCAGAGCTTAAACCTGAGTACACCGAACTCCAGCCTGCTCTTGTCTTGACATGCAGGCTGCCCTCCTTCTCACAGGGTTGTTAGAATGGCCCAGACAACACACAACAAGGGCTTAGAGTCCTTCTTAAAAAGAGATAACTTAAGCTGAGACCATTGGTGCTAGATTATTACTCTCCCTAACATAAATGTTCTTCATCACCAAGCCAGACAAGGTAGTGATGGTAAAACAGTGTGGAGTAGCTGGCATGGAGGAGGGTGTGGTATGGGGAAGCCAAGCCATGAGCCTACTTTGAGCTAGGAGATGAGTTTCGAAAAGACTTACCAAGCCTGTGAGGTTGCCTGTTGCATTGTGAGACTTCACTGCTTCCCCATGACATTTCTTCAGGGTTGACTGGACTGTTAGTATGCTGTACAGACAGCACGGGAAGACGAGGCAGGCCACCCTGAAAGACAGGGTCAACCCCAGCAGTCTAGATCCAACTGATGCTTTTTATCATCAAGTTGTGGCTGTGTAGTGGAGACTTCCCTACTCTTGTAGATAATGAAGTGGAATTTATAAAATATGTTGGTTCTTCTCCAGATATAAATGACTTTTGTTTCAACCAAAGTCTGAGTATTTTAAAATTGCAGATGCAGATTTATGTTGCTTTCCTTGAAAGATAAGGTGGCAGGCATAGAAGTCAGGCCTGAAAGGGAATAGTTAACCCAGTGCAAAAACAAATCATACCACTCACTTGATTTAGTATGACTTTGTTTGTTTGGAACAGCCTCTCTCTGTAGCCTTTAACCATGTACTGGCCTCAAACTCTCTGTGTAACAAAGGCTGGCCTAGCTCTCAAGGTCCTTCTGCCTTAGCCTCCCAAGCGCTGGGATTATAGGCTTGTGTTGTCACACTATAAGTGTGTTATGCACATGTGCACACATATGCATGTATGCATGTGCTTGGGGATGTTGCTTGGGATCAAACCCAGGGCCTTCCACATTTTCAGCAAATGATCTGCCATTGAGATATAGCCCCAGCTGGCCCCTAGTAGGCCATAGGACATCTCTGGAATATATAAAGGCTGAATATGTGGAATAGAATAGGCGAGCCAGACTTAGACTCTGCTGCCTGAGAGTATTTAACAAATGGTGGAGAAGGAGCCTCAAAATGGGGAGAGGAAAGCCTATTAGACAAATGGAATGGTACAGATTGACAAGTTGCATCATTTTACAACACATTCTTATAAATCTTATGTGATTAAAGCATGAGATTAAACTGAAGTCAACTATGCACAATCAGCACGCCGTGTTTGAGGGGCCTAGTGGACAGCATTGTGCCAAATGGATAGAACTCTGCCCTGATGCAGCTTGTGTTATAGTGAGTGAAAGTGGATAATCATTTGGGGTTTGTTTGGTTTTGTTTTGAGCTTGAAGGAAATAGAAGTGGACATTTATTAAATCCTTGGAAAGGCTGAAATTTCTAAGATTAGAATCTATAGATGAAATCACAGGAAAATATCATTAATATTGTCAGAGTAAACATTCCCCAAATGTTAAGATTATTTCTGGCTTTGCCATCATGAATTATTCCTCAGAATAATTCTCTGTAACATTCAGATAAAGTTTATCTGAATTTTAAGATCTGTTCTCCAAATTATGTTTACTAGGTCAAGGGATTTGAATATTTGTCATATTTTAGACATATACCACTAGATTAACTTGTTCCTCAAAGCTCTTTCAAGTTAAACAAATCAAAGTACCTGGATAAAGATTTAAATGATCCCTCCTCTATATTGTGGAAGTAAAGGAGTACCTGGATGCACTTGGGCCTGCACCCTGCTCCCTAATTCTTTTCCTCTTAACATGTCAGTCCCAGACTTTCAATATTGCTTCATTGTGTCAGTGACTCTCAAAGTTCCATCAGTACTTGAACTTTTTTTTTTTTTTTTGAGCTTTGGAGTCATGAAGACAACAGTTTACTTGACATCTCAATGTAGAGATCTCAAAGGCATCTCAACTTTAACACATCTAAAGAAAAAGTCTTGGTCACCCTGTGAGGTACATTCCAGTGTTCCATGCTTTGTTTCCACACGGTACCTTCCACACAGCAGTTTACTTCAGAAACACTGGAGTCATCCATGCCTTTGTTTACTTTGTATTTAATCCATCACCACTTTTTATTGATTTTTTTTTGCTTCCTTAGTGTAGCCATTCTCATTACTAGCAGTAGTTATGTTCTGTGAACCCTGAATTTGTGAACAGTGAGCCATTATTGGTAAGGAAAATATAGAGATAATTTTCTGTGAGTTTTTGGTCATATTTTCATCAGTTGACCACTACATGGCATCAATAACATCTGTGTAATGATGTTATATGTTAGTACATATAATATGTTCTGACATTACATAAATTTGTATAACAATGTTTTTTATGTTTCTGTTTACAGACAACCTAATCTTTTATTTTTAATTGATTTTTATTGAGCTCTACATTTTTCTCTGCTCCTCTCCTTGCTCTCCCCTCCCCTTCAATCCTCTCCATGGTCTCCATGCTCCCAATTTACTCAGATCTTGACAGACAACCTAATCTCTCTCTCTCTCTCTCTCTCTCTCTCTCTCTCTCTCTCTCTCTCTGTGTGTGTGTGTGTGTGTGTGTGTGTGTAAGAGGGGGGTAAGGGAGAGGAATGCATATATATGTGGGCATGTGTATGCCATGGCTCCTGTGTGGTCAGAGGACAACTTTGTGGAGTTGGTTCTCTTCTACCACCTTTACATGGGTTACTGGGATTGAACTCAGGTTACCAGGGTTTGTGACAACTGCCTTATCTACTGAGCTATCTTACTGTTGACAAACATTGAACTCACAGCCAACAGTGCTATCATTGAAGCCCAAATGAGCTTATCATTTGGCTTGTTTTTTCTCATAAGGAATGCCACAGCTTTCTTTTACCTTGGAGCTCATATGAGCATCTCAGCACAGTGCTTAGAACCTCAGCCATTTTAAACAGCAAAATTGCCAAATAAAATACACACACACATACTCTCACACACACATACACACACAAAAATGAAAACATAAAGCATCAAATATATGGTATTTAGGACATTTGTTCATGATGTAAGAGTTGCAATAAGAAGGCAGAGCATCACTTTGCTGAGCTTCAGCTAGGTACACATATAAAGGCAGCATGACCGCCCAGCTGTTCTGCTCTCATGGGGAATGACAAAAAGTACCTTGAGTATTAATTTGGGGGTTGCAAATGAGTTATGGTGAGTAGATGAATTCACAGCACAGAATCCTGAGTAGGGAAGGTGGACTATGAATTGTGAACCCAGGTCTCTCCACTGCTATACCTACCCTGGGGCTGGCAAGCTCTCCATAAAGGTCCAGATAATATATCTCTTGGACTTTGAGCCACATTGTGTGTACCATAGTAGCTCAGCTCTGTAGTTGCCATGTGGAAGCAACGTAGACTGTATACTGGACAGGTTATTAGCCCAATATACTCTGTCATCTTGACTGGCTGTGTGTGTGTGTGTGTGTGTGTGTGTGTGTGTGTGTGTGTACGTACACGTGTATGTGCCTGTGGTAGACATGAGAGGTTGATGTCAGGTGTCTTCCTCAACAATTCTATTTTTTGACACAGGTCTTTCCACAGAACTCACTGATTTTCAGACTGGACTGCTAACCAGTGATCGCCAGGTTCTGCCTGTTTCAGCTTCTCCAGCACTATGATGCACCACTGTACCCATTTTATGTGGGTGCTGGGAATGAATTTAGGTTTTCATGATTGTGCCGCAGGCCCTTTACAGACAGTCATCTCCCCAGCCCCATGATTTGGTCTAAATTGGCTCCTTGTTGCCATTCTTTTTTTTTTTTTTTTTTTTAAGTTTTGTTTTGTTTTTTTGAGCAGGGTCTCTCTACATAGCCCTGGCTATTCTGGAATTTGTGATGTATACCAGGCTGGCTTTAAATACACAGTTATCTGCCTGCCTCTGTCTCCCAAAAGCTGGGATTAAAGTCATGTGCTACCATTTCCCTTTCATGCCCATTTTTGAGTCTCTCCAGCATGTCCCACAGTGATATTAGGTGTACATTAGATCCTGTCACTCTGTCATTCAGATATGCAAGTGCTTCCCATCCATTTGCAGTACAGTCCCAAATTCTGAATAGCAGAGGCCATAGCGTTCCCTGATTGTTTCTCCTTTGATGCCGGTGTCCCCTCTAGTTGTCACACCCTGACTCTCTTACTCTGCAAGGAGTGCCTATTGAGCTCCTACTCACTCCATAGTCAGAGTCCAAATGTCACTTCCTACATTCCCTGGCCCTCACTGTCAATCACATGCTGATTTCCAAAGCAGAGCACCCTGTTTTGCTTTCTTTTTGTTTGTTTTTCATTCATAGCATGTAGAGTTTTCAGGTGTCATTGGTTTGGGTGACCCAGTTTTCCACATTCCTACAGGAGGTTGCAAGATCTACTAGGAGAGGAATACGTGTGTGGCAGTCTCTGTGGTCTTCACCATATTACAAGTACATACTGCATGGATGCTAAGTCAGTGAAGAATCATGCAATATAGTTCACACACATTTTATATGTTGCTGCAGTAGAGAAGGTGCAGTGACGATTCAAAACAAAACCCACCATGTCAGTGGTAGGTGTGACTTTGTCTTCTAGACAGGAGTGCTGTGTGAAGTGTGCTAGTGCCTCTCCCCAGCAGCCTTGGGGACTTCATGGCAAGGTTTTCAGGTGGGGAGGTGGAGGTGAAGTGTGCTTGTGGATGCATTTCAGCAGGCCCTGTGAAGATTGACTTTGCTCCAGTTTTATCCCTCTTAGACCTCAACCGGTAGATGTTTGATTTTTATTGAAATCGTACCATCTAGGAAGGAAATCTTTGATTTGCCAGAGAATGATCTAAGCAATGGTGTTCCAATGTGGAGATTATTCTAAATTATCCAAGAATCCTGCATGCCACCAGGAAGATAATTACTTTTCAGGTGGGCTTTGTAGGTTAGTGGGAATCTTGAAGCTTTATTTAACTCCTTTAAAACACTGTGTGGTATAGAACACTAGAAAATAAGCAAACCGTATGCAGCACATGTTCCTGTTCTGCTGCCACAGATTCCAGCATGTTTTTTACGTCTCATGCTTTCTGGTTATTACCACAATTACACTTTTCAGGTTTTTCTCTATAAATAGGAATGTGAAGTTTTTTTTTAGATAAAATAATGCTAATCATTTCAAACTTTGCTTTTTTTCTGCTAACTTTATGTTTCAGTGAAGTTTATCTTTTAAAAAAAGATTTATTTATTTATTATGTATACAGTGTTCTGTCTTCATGTATACTTGCAGGCCAGAAGAGGGTACCAGATCTCATTACAGATAGGAATTGAACTCAGAACCTCGGGAAGAGCAGCCGGTGCTCTTAACTACCGAGCTATCTCTCCAGCCCCAGTGAAGCTTATCTTATTTAATAATTTATTCACACTGTATTTCCATAATTGAAATGTCTTTTGAATCTGATACACTGAAATCAGCATTCACTATAGGATGCTGTCCTGTGTCTGGTTGTGAATTTCCTTATAATCCCTTAGTCCTGCACAGTCTCCTGTTAAAGAACACAGCAATTGCTGGGTAGACCCTTGCACCTGCTCAGTGAGCAGGATGAGTCTGTTGTAGAGGGGGTGAGCTTATTTCCTTATTCCCTAATTAACTATGCACAAGGTTTTGTTAGATTCAAGCTGACTAGAGCACACCAGAGCTGGTTTCATAGTTTTGCTTTGAAAAGACCCACAATTGACAATGACATGGTTGTACCGTATTCCACGCTCACAAGCAATACATTAAAGTACTTATTTCCCTGAGATATCACCCACATTGTCTGATGTTAAACTTTTGGAGCTTTGTTGGTAGTGAGACATAATATTTCAATTTATATTTATTTTTATCACAAATAAGATTGAATATGTTTTCACATTTAACTGGCATTTTATGTTTTATATAAACTATGTTTTGAACTTTATACATTTTCTCAATATTTTGTTGATCTTTTCTTCTTTATTTCTAATCGTTCTCTATATGTTGTCTTTGAAATGAGTTGTAAAAGTTTTTCTAGTTGGTTGTGATGTTTAGCTCATTGGAAATCTCTTTAATGTAATCAAATTTATCTCTTTAAAAATTAGTTTTGTATTTTGAGTTAGACTTTTTCTGTGTCTTATTTTAAGTTCCTTTCAAGTATTATTTAAATCTGATTTTTTCCATTTATATGTTTGTTTTTTAAACTAGGAAAGTATATGTCCTGAGGTTTGAATGTGGCTTTACATTTTCCCAGTACTCAGCTGTCCCAACACCATTGTTTAAAAGTTTATATTTCTTGCCATGGTATCGTAATGTCATAACATATCTGTAAGTTTGGGGTTCTGCTTTTGGACTCTGTTTCCACTGACTGGTGATTATTGAAGCCTGTGGTTTTCACTGTCTGGAAAGACTCATTCTTTTTCATTGTGCTTCCTCTTCAGAGTAGCCCAGGCTCCTCCCTATGTGTGTTTTTCCGTTAAAACTTTAGAATCAACATAACCTAATTCCAGGAAAAAGTAAGCCCGTGAACCTTTCCATTGGGAACACATTCAATTCAGAAAATACTTAGGAGGGCCAATATCTTTCTGAAGTGAGTCTTCCCAGCTAATGCCATTTTCTCCATGGATTCTTTTTTGTGTACTTTAATAATTTTGAAAGTTTTATTTTAATAGCCTATGTAACTTTCAATCTACTTTTTGCAAATATTGAATTTCGTATTCTAATTGGTTATTGGCATAACTAGACTGTTGATTTCTGTGTATGTTTTTGACAGCTTTATTGAGATTCACACAAGTCACCTATGTAAAGTATATAGTTAAATGAATTTTAGTATATGCATAGGATTGTGTGTCCATAACTACTTTGAAATTTTACATTTTTCTCATCCCCGAAAGGAGCGCTGTACTCTTTAGCAGTCTTTCTCCTTTCACCCTCCTCCTCCTGGGGACTACTGATCTGCTTGGTGTTCTAGACGTTTCTTATAATGGAGTTAGAAAATGTGTGGTCTCTTGCACCTGGCTCTTTTGACTTAGCATAATGTTCTTGGATTTTATGCTAGCTATTCTTGTGTGTAATATCTCGTTGTGTGTAGCTGTCCCCCCCACCCTGATTCTCTATATATTAGTTCTCACTTGTAATTCACATGGTGAGATTTCATAAGGGTAGAGAACAGGCTTTCAATTCTAAAACCACAATGCTGACACAGTGCCTGGCAAATATTTGGTATTTAATAAATGCTTATTGAGTCAGTGATTGGATTTGTTATGTTTCTAGGCCAACTCTACTTCTTAAAGTTAAAATATATTTTAGAGCATATAAATTAATTTCTGTTTTTCCCTAGGCAAAACATAATTAGAGGGAAGGTTGTTTTTCTCCTCTGGGAAAGTCATGTGTTATATCCAGCAGCCCGGCAAAAGTAATTTTGTGTGATGTATGGTTTGTGATAATCAACATTACTTTTTCTTACATTTAAACAAATGACTGTGAGTTGCTGATACATATGTCTGAGAGTCTCATTATCCTTTCAGAGGATGGTTTTGCTACTAGACTGTGGGTACTGAACAAGTTGCTAGCAAAAAAACAAAAAACAACAACAAAAAAAACCAACAACAAAAAACCAAAACCAAAAGTGAGAAACTGGGTAAAGATGTTGTTCTGGGGTTAGGAATAGGGAGTGTTGAATGAGCTTGATCAGCTGTATGCATTTCAGAAGTCCTAGGATTACCAGGAACTGTGTTCCAAAGTATTTTCTACATTTTTTTTCCTAAATTTATTTTGTAAGGTGGTTATAGAAAAAGTGATGCCAGTTAAGATTTGGGTGTTAAGCTAGTCTTAAAGAACATGTCAGAGGGTTCAAGAGATGGCTCAGCAGTTAAGATGGCTCAGCTGCACTTCTAGAAGACCTGGGTTCTGGCTTCGGCAGCCTCTGGCAGTTTACAACCACCTGTACCTTCAGACCCGGGGGACCTGATGCCCTCTTCTGGCCTGCATGCACACATGCAGGCAAAACACCCACACACATGAAAGAAAAATAAAGACTAAAGAGCATAAGAGAGAGTATAGCTGGTGCACTTGTTCGGTAGAGGCATATCGGAATTCTATTTATCGTCCACTCACATCTTTAAGAGATCATAATGGAAATACATGTATTTTGGTTTTTTTTTTAAAGATTTATTTATTTATTATGTATACAACATTCTGCCTTCATGTATGCCCACACGCCAGAGGAGGGCACCAGATCTCATTACATATGGTTGTGAGCCACCAAGTTGTTGGGAATTGAACTCAGGACCTCTGGAAGAGCAGCCAGTGCTCTTAACCACTGAGCCATCTCTCCAGCCCCAATACATGTGTTTTGTAAGAAAGAGAAATAGTTAAATATAAAAAATATGTTTTAAAAATACAAATGTTTCAAGGAAGATGTTTTGATTAGGTCAGATTATATGTATGCAGAGGTTGTCAAAGACTTTTGGACATGGTCCAAAAATGAAAAGATATACAATGTTAGATTCTTATATTTTTTATATTTATATTTAGATTCTTTTTTCATTTAATCTTTTAATTTAATTTAATTATTTTTTGGTTTTTCTTTTTTTAATATTTTTATGATTTATTTAAATTTATTTTTATGTGCATTGGTGTGAAGGTGTCAGATCCCCTGGAACTGGATCTTCAGACAGTTGTGAGCTGCCATGTGGGTGCTGGGAATTGAACTCAGGACCTCTGGAAGAGCAGTCAGTGCTCTTAACCACTGAGCCATCTCTCTAGTCCCCTATATTTAGATTCTTATATTCTATTTTGTTTAAAAATATATGACTGTAAACATGATTATTATTCATTAGGCATGTTTGCATTGGGATAGGAAAGAGAGAGAAAGAGGGAAGAAGGGAAGGAAGAAGAGAGAGATTGATTAATTGATTATTTATTCATTGATTATCTGAGACAAATCGATTTCTCTAAAGTGTCTTGGCCTGAGAGTTGAGAAAAGTAAAACACGATTCATGAATTTACTGTAAGAAAATACTTGTCTGAAAGGAACAAGGAGAGAAATAATATTTGAAGGTCAGATAGATAAAAGTATTAACTGTGGGTCTAACTTGAACCAAGGGTTTGAAAGCCACAGGAAGCATATCTCATCAGACCAGAACTGGGGCATCATGCTGAAATCTCTTAGCAACATCCCTGAGGACAAGGGTATTTTGGTCTTGGAGGTGTTCAAGATGAATGAGCACCTTTGGGTGCATAAAGTAGCTAGTGGACTAGGTGACCTCTACAGATCACTTGAGGGGACAGCCTCCCCAAATATTTCCCCGCCAGGATGACAGGAAGAAGTGAGAAAAGAGTCATGGTTCCCTTGCTGGTTAGGCATATCTGTTTAGAGACCAGTAGGGTGGTAGAAAACTGTTCTGTTTTGGCTTTTTTGTACTGTGTATTGGAATAGTGGTTGGGGTGCTTTTAACTTTAAGGGACAGAAACCATACTCAGAGTCTTAACATAAAGGAAAGCTCACTGTCCTACTACCAAGAAGTTCTGATGTGGTCAATTCTGGAGTTAGTTATAAAGAACTAGTATGGGCTGGCAAGATGTCTCAGTAGGTAAAAGCTCTTGCAAACTTATGACCCGGATACAGTTCCTGGAGCTCATAAAGGAGAGAACCAACTTCACAGAATTCTTTTCTGATTTCCATTTGTCTGTCCTTATACGTATTTTACATACACACACATACACACAAGATAATAATAGTGATGCTGCTGCTGCTGATAATAATGTTTGTTTTTTGCGATGTCTCCTGGCTGTCCTGGAACTCAGCTATGTAGGCCAGACCAGCCTCAAACTCACAGAGAGTTCTGTTTGCCTCTGCCTCCTTAGTGCTAGTATTAAAGGCACATACCACCATATCTAGCCATAGTAATAAAAATTTTTATAAAGGACAAACAAACAAAAACCACCAAAATTCTTTCCAATCTACTTCACCATTCAAGATGTGTTTTGGAGATAGCTGCTGCCATTCAGGTGTCACATCCAAACTCAGTGTCCGTAGGAAGGAGACGATAGTTTTCACTAGTTAGGCCTTTTTACCAGCAAGAACACCTTTTCTAGATGCTCCCGCAGACCTTCCTTCACATCTCCTGGCCAGGATGGTATCACATGTCAGTCCCTAAGTCAGGTGATAACAGCAAAGGCAGTGGGTTCAAACCAATCAGGCTGTGTATCCACAATGCTGGGAGCACCTGTCTGATCAGAGTGATCCCCACAGCCAACTGCTCTTGCATAGGTAGGGATGTCTCTGTGCTTTGATTAAATCACCCATGTGCATCATTCATTTCTAGTCAAAGAACCATAGACTTCCACATGATTGCAAGAAATTCTCATCTGTGTTTCCTGTCTAGGGCAGTGAGAGTGTTTGGTCCCCTCTGGTTTTAGAGATCCATTATTGTTTTTCCTCTCTACACCTTTGCCTTTTCCCCCAGCAGCTGTTTTTTTTATTGTTTTTTGTTTGTTTTGTTTTAATTGTCATAGAGTCTTGCTATGTGACTTGGCATGACTTCAAACTTGAGAGCCTTCTATTAAGCCTTCCAAGTGTGGGGTTATAGATGTGTACTACTATAACTGGCTCATTTTTAGAAAAATTTAAGTTCCTTGTTTGTTAGTTTCTTCAGTGTTGGGAATCTAACCTTGGTAGACAACTTATCTGTTACTGAACTTCAGTGCCAGCCCTTTCAGTACTCCAGGAAGAGCTGAGCAGCTATAGATTTTATTAGCATGCACCCTTCCCATGTGTCTGTACATGCTTGCACACATACATTCTGTATGTACATTCTGACCTGACCTTTTTGATGGAGTTGGTTTACTTGCTCTACACATAGATCTTTTCCTTCTGATAGTTTTAATCATGTTGTGAGAGAGTGTGTCTGAAGTGTGCAGGTCTAGCTTTTTCCTCACTACCTTCACAAAGCAGTCGGAACATAGCCAGCTGCATTCTCCACTGACACAGAATGGTTCTTGAGTTGTCTGTTTCACTGACACTAAGCTAGTTATTTACAGATCATCTACTACTTGTGCACCTTCCATCATTGGAGACTTATAAGGATAAAATAATTAACATTTTTCAAATGGTTCTGTAGTTGTGGGACAAGGGCCTGAAAGACAGGGTCTCCTTTTTCTTTGTTTTCAGGCCTGACTGCTTAATAGTATTCTCCCCCAATACTCTTTCTAAGGGTGTCTCTTGGGCAAACATGGATTTTTTTTTTAAATCCTGGATACCTCAAATATCAGGTATCCCGAATTACCCCAGAGAGCAGCCTAGGGCCTTGAGCTTTCCCCTGATCTCTCTGTTTCCGTGTCTGGCTCCTGTGTGGCTCCTTTTAAGTCAGGTGGAAGCCCCACAGGTGAGGCTGTTGCACCCCTTCTCTTTGGTTATTCTGTGCAACCTTTAGTCTAGGAAAAGTGCCAGTCTTCATTTCCAAGAATCATATCTCCCTAAATGGGGCAATCTGCTTTAAATGCCTTTTCCACTGGCGCCTTCCCCATTCCACAATTGGCATAGTTAAAGGGACAGGTGCACTTGTATTTTTTTAAACTATTTGTAGTGTACTGGATTAGGGTAGGTGGCCCAGTGCCTATTGGGGTAGTATACATGTTACACATGTGTACAAATAACCAGTTCTCCACACTGCAAAGTCATTCAACAAGAATTAAAGAGTCAATAGGCCTCCAGAAGCTTTACTTTTGCATTTTCCTACATGTCCAACATGCTTCATTTCCCACCCTCTTCCTTTCTTACTCCATCATTTGTCCATCCATCTGTCTGTCTCTCTACTCTCTAAGCAAGTGGGCTATGATGATACATAAAGCTTTATCTACCTTTTTGGAAAAGTTTACATGCTGTGTTG
Organism: Ondatra zibethicus; assembly: GCA_004026605.1. Lineage (NCBI taxonomy): Eukaryota > Metazoa > Chordata > Mammalia > Rodentia > Cricetidae > Ondatra > Ondatra zibethicus. Next base: position 4,266 of record PVIU01007328.1, on the reverse strand, counting down.
AAATATATTCTTTTTATGGTTCCAGGTGGGGATTTTCTCTATTACATATGACATTGGGTATCTTTCCATATCCTTGTTTGTCTCTCCTCTGGCACTTGTGCTGTGGGCTGTACCATGTTGTATTCATAGAGTTGGTGCTGTTCTCAGTAAACAGCATGACATTTAGGAAGTCTCCAGTGATTACTGTCCTCCCTGATGACAGTACAGCTGCCTGGCCAGCCCCTTCCATTGAGCTCTTTGGGATCCTGGCTTTTTCTTACTCAACTTCAGCCAGTCTTTTTCAAGGGCATTCTGGTACCTCTGCTGCCCTCTGCTCCACAAAGGCCAGCTAACTTCTGTTACTTCACTTTCAGGAGCCAGTCTCTGAACTGCATTATGACACACTGTAAATGGATTCCTGTGCTATTTGTTCAGCTGAGAATAAGCTAGTGAACCCATGGTGCCTTCTTGAGTCACTTTTAAAGAGTCACAGAAGAGCGTTGTAACAGTTGCACACCTGTGCATTCTGAGCCAAGAGACTGCCCTTGGAGTTGGTTTCCTGGTAGTGAGGACAACTTGGGCTTATTTTTGTTCTGTTTGTCACATAAGTCCACTCTGAGATGAGGTCTGACGTACATAGCTCCAGCTGATAGCAGTTCAGGACAAGTGTGGGAAGTTTAGGAGTAAAACTGGAACTTTGGAAGGAATGCACCTGCCTTGCAGCAGGACAGGTGCTTCAGCATAGTCTGTTGCTTTGATTGTCTTCTGCTGACTCTGATGGAGTGGCCAGAAAGCAGGACATGCTTCCCGAAGCTGACAATGGGAAATACTGCCCTCAAAGGGAAAAGGAGTCTTTAGTTCTGAGCACTGAAGGAGCAGTAGGAGCAATGGGCCCAAACCCAAGAAATACACTTCCCTGCTTTCAGGAAGAGTTTGGTTTTCAGTTTCTTGAAAGGATATAGGCCTGACATGATGCAGAGGGAGAGAGCCGGGTGGGGAAGTTACACGTAGACACCACAAGTAATGAGTAAGCGTGAGACAGAGGTGGAACAGCTGGGGGAGGGTTGCCTAGTTCAGCAGCTGGGGGTGGCTAGACTATGAAAGTGCATGATTTTATTCACCATGACTAAGGGAGTTTGAAGAACTCTGCTATATTGCATCTGTGATTTTGCTTTTTAAGGTGGGTGTTCTCTAGTTAGCAAGAGAAAGGTAGACGTAAGTGGTGGTGCCTGGCCTCTGAAGTGCAGTGGCAGCTGGGAGATGAAATGGGCAGCTTGGAGTTCAGTTATTGTTCAGCCACAGGCATATCTGTACATGTGTGTGCATATGAGCCTAGTGTGTCTCGTTAAGAAGAAGAAAGGCTGCCAGGCCTTGTGATACATGCTTTTAATCCTAGCACAGGATGTAGAAGCAGTCAAGGCAGGTGGATCTCTGTGACTTTGAGGCCACCCTTTTCTATACAGTGAGTTCCAGGCTAGCAGGGACTACATAGCAAGAACGTGTCTCAGAAAGAGAAGAAAGCCAGGTAAATAAGTCAATTGTTGGTGACTTCTGAGCCAATTGCAATTACAGATGGAAAGTAATTTTCTAATCCTGAGAGGATATGAAGTATATTATGAAATGGAGTAGTCAAGCTGTTCTTCCCAGGCCGCCTGTGTAACATGAAGGGCCTGCTTTGTTGGGGTTTATGTCCTGCCCGGTACCCCCAGCCGTTTAGTCCCAGAGAAAATCACACAGAGAGTCTACATTAGGTTATAAACTGATTGGCCCATTAGCTCAGGCTAAGTATTAGTTCTTATAAGTTATATTAACCCATTATTCTTATCTATGTTAGCCACATGGCTCAGTACCTTTCTCAGGGGGGCAGGTCACATCCTGGTTCTTTGGTAGTCCGGACAGGAGTCCTGAGAGAGCTCCCTGCTTCCCAGAATTCTCCTATTCTTTTTGCTCCGCCTCTACTTCCTGTCTGGTTGTCCCACCTATACATCCTGGCTAATGGCCAATCAGTGTTTATTTAAATCATGATTGACAGAATACAGACAATTCTCCCACACCACTTCCCCCTCTTTTTTTTTTAAACAAAGAAAAATATGCTTTCCATCTTTCTTCCTTCCCTCACTTCTTCTCTTCTCTTCCAACCTTCTTTTTGAATTCTTTTATAGAAGAGTAAGAGCTTTTTGCAAGTAATGTTTTTCAGAGATGAACTTTCTAGGCTCCCACCTCCATGACTCTGGATAGAATCTGGAGAAAAGCATCTCTGAGGCGCCTTCTGAGGAGGGCCCCAGCTCCTGCAGCATCCACCTTCTCCAGGCCTTCGTTGCTCCTTGTTTTTATCTCTCAAAGCGTAGTTTTGTAGCAGCACATAGTGATGAAACAAATCAGTATACGTGAGTTGGCTCAGCATTCCTGTGTTTGTCTGTTCATCCATCCACCCTTCAAAGAAGAAAACAGTCCCTGAAAGCCCTACCCATTCTCTTCTGCCTTCTTAGAGAGTAGACTTGAGTTGCATGCCCAGTCTGGGTCAGTTATTCATGAACATACATAACAATTTGCTTAGGCTAAACAGGAATGGCTCTAGGTTAAAAAAGGAAGATGGCAGGTATTTGGAGAGGGGACATCAGGATCAAGTCAGAGTTCTGCCATATAAAGAGGGAATGACCATCAGATAGGCAACTAGAGCATCTGCTTTAACGTGCTAATTTTTAATAGTTTACTCTGGCTATGGAATGTTTAGCTTTAGCATTCTCTAAATTTGGCCTTATTTATTATGGTTATTATTTTAATTGAGTCTAGTCAATTAATTTATAATATTTTTCTATAAGTTTTGGGTTGTTTTATAGTGTGCCCCCATGTGCTATTATATACAACACAGAAAAAGGATTTAGGAGAAAAATCAGAATAAATACAAATTAAAGTCAGAAGAGAAAAGAATCCCAGATACACAAACTGTAAGGATGTTTAGCCGAGCTTCATATTGTCCCTGAGCTTCATGGTATTAGAGATAAAAGGCCAGTGTGGTCAGGGCTGTAAGTTCTACTTTTAGAGAAGACACACCAGCCACTCAAGAAAAATGAGGAGCCGGAGAGATAGCTCAGCAATTAAGAACACTGGTTGCTCCAGAGTACCCAGGCTTAGTTTCTAGCATCCACGTGGCAGCTCACAGCCTTCTGTAACTCCAGTTCCAGGGGCTATGACACCCTCTTCTGGCCTCTGAGGGTGATGATGCACATAGTGCACAGACATTCATATAGACAAAACAAAAGATACACGAACTAAAAAGAATTTTTAAAAAAAAGAAAAAAGAGCAAGGATTTCTTTAGCTCTTTTTTTCACTGGATTTTGTATGTGAACCTTAATCTAGGAAGTAGTAAAATCAACATTGAACAGGGTGTTCAATGTCCCCCTAGAAATTAAAAAACTGGAATGTCTTTCTTTCATAGTGTTTTTATTGGAAATTCAAGATATAGCATCAAAATTCATCTTCTGGAACTTGAAAATTAAAGGTCTGAATACGATCTTTGGTCTTCTATTGATGGTGGTCCATGCACTAGGACCCTACTTCATCTGCAAGATTGCTTCATGTCTGTCACACAGTCTTTACTAGAACTGGAGAATATGTGTCTATGCACATGTGTCTGAGAATGTATGTGAGGGATGATTTGAAATGAGGTTCCATTGCCCACCATGCTACTTGCTAGCTCACTGATTGAGTCTAGGAATCGACCTGGTATGGTTGACATCTCTAGGAATTAAGGCCTCTATTTGAAACACTCACAGAGGAGAGTTCTATTTTTGTAAATAGGATAATTGGGTGGAAAACTGTGCTAATGTCTATCTTTAACCACTCCTGGGGACGAGCCTAACTGTTAAAACCATGGAGCCATAACTAAGATGCCTCGTTGCCATCTCTATACAGGCCAAGTATTTAAAAAGAGTACAGAAGTTAAAAGCCAGACTGTCGGGTTGAGCAGAGGGTGAACAAGGATGGGAATGAACAGGGAGACAAAGGCAGGTGAGTCGGGATGGTAGGCATCTAGCTGATGTGACTGTTACTGGGTAAGAGGCATGGAAGAGGGTTCAGCAAATGTCAGAGGAGACAATGATTGTATCCTGACAGAGTACTTACTTAATCTAAATGAGTTTTCGATGATCTTCTGTCCCTGTGAGGGTTTTGGGATGACCAATGCAAGCACAGCGTGGACCATTATACAGCATAGGTAGAAGAAAGAGAGGCAGAAGTAGTGGAAAGGGACTTACTGCTGTGCCCAGGCACCATTCCTTCACTGA